>JABFQD010001065.1:0-20293 GCA_022817045.1 Psix sp. ZL-2020 | reverse complement strand
AAATTGAATTGCTTTTCATTTACGATTTTTTTTATTATAATCAATTAAATTCAAAATATAACAGAAATTATATTCATTATTCGTTTTCAATCTATAATATCATTTTATTTTACTTATCACATGGTATTCATAAATTTAAGTACAAATTAGTTTTCCTCATTAAAATTTCTGTTTTGAATATGTTTGTCGTTCATTATTCACTGTTATAATCGAATATAAGTAACCGTAAAATAGTTGCATCTAACTGCGGCAGGCGTAATAACCCACAGTTTGTGAATTTGAATTAGCGTAAAATAGAACAATGAAAAACTGACACATGTAAATGTTTGATTTATGAATTATTCATAATATAGCTAATATTATAAATGATACATAAGACATTTTCAAAAAATATTATTACATATATTGTCAACATATTAACTTTGTTGCGCACATCTTACTATGCCAAAGTTCTAACAAATTTCACGACTAAGCCTTCATCATTTCACCATCTATATGAAGAAATAATCATATATTTAATCATCTGAAAATTCACTATAAAATTATTTATTGAAAGTGAAATTCAGTTATTACATGAATAAATGAAATAACGAAACGGAAAGCTGCAGATAGAGAAAAATCTTTTAGCCCTAAACTTCGCGCTAATTGGGAGGTAGGAAGCGAGAGTTATAGTTTAAACGATTACCACAGCTATACGCACATTAGTAACCACTTATTCAATTTAAAATTTCCTTTAAAAATTTGGCAAGTCACTGCGATGATATATAGCGATGATAATTAGTGTGTGTGTTTTTGTTCAATATAAAAATGGTATGACTAATAGAAAAATGTCATGATAAGTTCAGAATATTTCATTTTTGGTTTCGTTATTTCGAAATTATATTGTAAAAATTTAGTGCCTAATTGTCAAACTTTTAATATTTGAACGTCATTGTTTAGATGCCAAAATATTTTATCATTAGTAATACAGGTGATTTATTGTGTTTATTGGAACCATCGAAGCGCTCAATATCCAAAATATTTCTGCATTACATTTTGGAAAGGTGGAAATTTATTTTGCATGAATATAAATGGTAAATATATATCGACTTAATTAAAATTAATAATTCAAAAAGTGTACATAGGAAAATTTTAAACCGCTTAATTTGAATTTGAAGGCGAGATTCTGTATACATTTTAGGTTTGCAATATTAAAAGCAATGTAAACATGCTGCAAACAAAAGAATTTTTGTTGAAAAATTGTACCAACTTTGAATATGTACAGTGGCATGGTAATGGCCAAGCAATGGCATAGTGATAAGATGTCGTAGCATAGCATTAGCATGGAAACGGCATGGCCATATTATAGCAATGAAATAGCATTGACAGGGCGTCATCGTAGTAATAGCAAGAAAATTGAATAGCAATATCATGGAAGTGCATTGGTTAGATAGTGTCATGTTTTCTTAATGCCATATTTTGTATATTGTCTTGCTTCCAAGAAAGACAGCATTACATTTCGTTTGCAAGGATAGGTGTTGACTGTTGACAATTGACGTGTTGTCAAATTGTCAACAACGCTATTGTTATTGACCAATAGCGCGACTGTGGCGTTGTAATGCGAGATTTATGTCAATCGCATGTAACTTTTGTGTTAAACCAATGTTTAAACAAAATGAACAAATTTAATATTACATTTTACATGTCTAAAATTTTCGTGCAAAAAAACGAATCCAAACCATACCAGTATTTTTTTCCGTTTTTTTTTAATCGAAAGAATCTCTATTTTTTCATTTTCGGTCTATGCAATTTAAAGTCAAATTAATTGACAAGCTTTAGAATATAATCTTTTTTTATATAGTTCAAATTAGGTCCAAAAACATATTTCTTGTTATTTCAACATATACTATATACGTAACGACTTGACAGAAAAATGTATACATAAGTAATGTAGTTTAATGTAGAGTTTAAATTTTATTGTATGGGTTTATATTGTTAGAAAGTAATGGCAAAAATAATGCTTAGCAACATTGTAAACTTTTGTATTTTAAAACAATTACATATTTTGTAATTGTTTTTTCAAAATGTATAAACCAATTCCTGAGGTGAAAAATGAAAAAAGGCTTTGATATTATTTTTATGCACTGAGCATTATAAGATAAAAAAGAACTATATTTTTATTTTGCTGAATTAAAAAATCAAACTATAGTTTTTGAATCAATTAATTAATTACGCATTATTTACAAAGATTAAAAATAACACTAGAATCTTAAGGTTACTTAATACTTAATACTATATTCAAAAATAGAGGATTGATGCAAATTTTCAATATTCTAGTTCCGTGAAGTATTATGCAACGATGGAATGCGATTAAGTAGTATTTCATCGAGTTTTCTTTAGTTTTATTTTATGTTTTTCTTCCTAATTAAAATAGAATGTATTTGCAGTGATGCAAATAATTGGATCATTTTTTATTGGCCGGTTCAAGACATCTTGTGGCATTATTAGCATCGATTTTGATTCGTAATTTTTTATAAACAGTTCAATTAAGAATCTTTGTATCTCGAACATTGCTGTCGAAAATGAGTTATTTTTTGCAACTGTATGTCGTAAATATCCACTTTACTTATCACACAGCTTTAAGTAGCTTGTTACTGCATTTGTTATGCATGAACCAGAAATTTCGACAGAATAGATTTTGATATTATGAATATAAAACTGTTTTAGTAATAGTGCAAAGTTTTATTTGGAATATGATGCCATTTGCGCCTAACGAGTAAAGCGAAAGATATTCAAAGACCCGATAATAAGAATAGTATTCGAGTTTTCTAACAATAATCATCCAACGTTGCAAGCAAACATATGCTCGATTTTAGGTGGCCTTGAGTTTTCACCTTCTCACTGTTGTAGTTTGGGAGAGTGCTGAGACCTTGAGTGTTGAGCAGTAGTCCGTAACCGAGCACTGCAAGGGAATTGCCCTTGGATACGAAAAGTGCTGGGCAGTGGTCCGCGATCGAACACTAACTCGCACTAGCCCCGAGCGTCCTTGGATTCTCGTTGGTAGTCGTTGCGTTGTCGTCCTTGATGAACTGCAGCAGTGTTGGATGATAATTTGTTCCCTAGTACTGCAGACTTGTCCTCTAATAATCATCCTTTGGGAGATGTTACCTAGTCGTACAAGCACTGTCGAATGTGTCAGAAGGGTTACGCGACGCTCTTTAAATACACGTCCTACTTGTCGCTGATTGGTGCGGAGAATTGCAGTCATGGGATTGATGGTTGTCTGTAGGAAGGTAACCCTTTCTACGGTATTGTGCTTTCAGTTCTCAATGCGTATTAATTGTTACGTTTTTTAAAGTGATTTCGAGACAGCATGAAATTTACTTTGCTTACTTATATTTTTGTTTTTTCGATAAAGGGTTAAAACTGTGCAAGAGTTTATTATTGTATACGCGTAAATTAACTTTGAACTTTGAACTCCCTTTTCGAAGAATAAAAATTGTATTCTCTTGAGACGTTGCGTTTATTGTGATTGTCTGTTTCTTTATTATGTAAATATTTTGATGAGTAACTAAAAAACAAAAATATACTATTTTTTCTATAGAAACGTCTTAACTTAGATCAATTTAAATTTGGAATCAGTGAAAGTTTTAGTGTACCTTTTTTTCTACTCTGCTCACTATAGTAAAATTTATATTTCGGGTCTTGAATAGACATTCGATTTATTAATTTTCATATTATTTTCTCTAATGAACGATTAAATAAATAATGTTTTGAATGGAATTGTTTTTTCAAATTTACCAATTACTACTATACCGTAATCTAATTCAATGGTCTAAAAGTAACTGTTTTTATGCAAAATTCTCTTTTAAATAATATTAACCTCTCTTCAGCACAAATACATTTTTTTACACTTTAAGTAATGAATTATGTTTTATAGTGTCTGTTAAACGATAATTTCTGAGTTTGGCGTGAACAATTATTAACCATAACTATAACTTCAAAGTCATTTGGTTTATAATACGTATAATATGACATCAACTACTGAAATCACAAAAATTCCATTGATTATCTAAATCACTGAGTATGAACTGATTAAACACTGGATATATGTACGCATAGAAAAATGTACAATCAGTGAATAATGATAAGTTCTTGATATTAACTATATTTAACAAATACAGTTTGATGCTGTTGGAGTTTGAGACAAGAGAAGACAAGATTCGCGGTGAAGCAATGTAAGCAATCAGGTAAGGAAGGGCATTTGAATGTGGGAGGGATAGTTTCCGGTCGCCTACACGTATGTTCACGATACAGGCACTTGGTTTGCAAGTGGCAGGACTACGGGATGCAAGGAATCGAACAAAAACACTGCCTCCGACCCCAAACAAAGAAAATAGGTAAAGAAAAAAGCAAGAAAAGCGCAAAAATTGTTTGTACTCTTTACATCAAGTTTCAAGTATAGATTTTAAACGGAATTTACGTTTCTATAAACGCATTTTCGGCTAATTTTGGACATCGTTTCTAATGTATTACTTTATGCACTAGCTATCATAAAACAATCATAACATTAAACGGTCAGAATAAAATTGTTTCATACTTACAGCTGATACTATATCAATTTTTTTACAATAATAAAAATAAACTAAGTTAGCATTGTTTGTATTTGAACAATATTAAGATTATACGAAAATCTGCAAATTTTATATTGATTAGATTGATTAATTGAAAAACCTAATGCGCATGGAAAATATTCATACACACAGTTATTTCAGTAATCTTATGTCAAACCACGAAATATTTATACGTAAGAAATAAAATTATCATCAAGCAAGGATTATATGAAAAATAGTCCAAACCTGTACCAAATTTCATTTTCCAATAGAATATAGAAATCAAAATCTCAAAAATAAATTTACATGTCGAGATAATTTTATTGACATTTAATATCGATAATATATTAAGAAACCTCATTTAATAAATTGTCGTCTACTTTTTTATAATTTATACACTGCATATATTTTAAATTATATATATAATATTATAGATACCAATTTTAATATTTAAACTATGCAAACGAGAAAATTTAAGATATTTGAAAGAGTGGGGAAAGGGATTTGGCATTTGTTTCACGTGTCTTTCATGTCTAATATAAGTCTAGTATATCGGAGATTGTGTATAGCTTTTGATTCAGATGCATTATAGTATGTGTGCATACTTATACACATGACAGTGGATGTTCTTAAAGAAAAGGGTGCGGCACAACCTACCTTTGTTAAATTACCTACCCATATTACTGTCTAAGTATAAGTCCAGACATGCGCCATATTTAAAACCGTGATGCAGGACAAACTATTGTATCTTTTATTGTTACTTTTTTCATTCGAGCTGATTTAATTCAAATTTCTAAAATGAAGAATTATTGCTAGTACATAATATATTAGAATATAGTGTTAATTTATATTTAAAATCGAAATTTCATGCTCATTCAACATAAATTTTCTTATTTTAAATATTATACATATTATTTATATATACATATATATGCATAGTATATAAACTAAATAATAGACATCAATTTTATTTCTTATTATTATTTTTGGGTATGACTTGCTGGAAATTTTGTTAGATTTTATCGAAAATTTATGAGATATCGAAATGTTCTCGATAACATATGGTATGTATAACTAATAATTTATATTGTATAACAGTAGCAGTAGAGTTGTACTTTAGCAATTGCGATTAATTTCTGCTGATTACTTCGTCAGATAATGTAAAGTTCCATAATTAGTTATTAGTATTACCTATCGTTTCAATCATTCTAAATTATATGTGGAAAAATAACTGGAATAATGATACTTAAAATGTATAAAAAAGAATGCCTAACTGAAAATCTTTCTTTCTGATCTTTTTTATGCATAATTTTTCCGACAAAATAAAGTTAATAACCTGAATAATAAATTGAAGTCAATTTAATCTGTTTGATTTAATATTTTTTTTATTCGAATATTTGATAATAATATTAATAAAATAAAATTGAATATAAAGAACAGTAGGTAGAGTTATAAATTTGTATTATCAATTTTTGTGAATGATTTTTGAGATATTGAAACTAAATGTCAATGTTAGAATTAAAATATTACGAATTACAATACGAGGATAAACATTTCTTGTCACACATTTTTCTTTATATATATTAATACTACTGCATAATTTAATAATGTTGTTAATAATTTGATGGAAAAAGTAGATTTTTTTAAAAAAGAAATAGTTTCGTAACATGTAAACATTATAATCATGAGTATAATTCTAAACTCATATATATATTCTGAATAAAATTATCTCATCTTAGTTTATGGTTAAAAGAGAGGTGAAACTTTATGCTTAATCCATGTTCATGGATAATACGTAAAGAATTTTTGTATTGACTTTAAGACATGAATTGAGACATTTAAAATGTACAAGTATTTTCATTTGTTCAGGTGTCATGTTTCTAACACCATTATGCAAAAGTATAAACGCTCGCTCACTTCAATTTGATACATGTAGTACCACTTGTGTCCCTAATACATGACAAAAGAATATATTTAAGGTGGCCGCTTTGAATTATTTCACATTACAGGAAAAAAATGTCTTGAGAGTTTTTGTAGCACCAATTCTTTTATTGTCCACTTTTGATCGATTCGTTTTTATGTTTTGACAAATTGTTGGATCAATTTCGATTTATTCCTTTTAGGTTGTCTCCTTTTATTATGGATATTATAGAAAATAAATTATAGGGAACTCTACAGCTAATCATTATCACAAATCACGTATTCGAATTTTAAACTAAAGACGCCTTTCCTTCAAATAAACATGGATATTCTTGAATTATATATATTTAGTGTAGCTAAATAGTCTATTGCAAATAAATCTGTTTCTTAGGCTTAGCATTTAAATAAAACATTGTCAGACAATTTTATTACTCGCTTACAAGTTATTAATTTAACATCCGACATCAGGAATTAGTAGAAAGGAATGAAATCTATGGATATCCAAATTTTACAAAATCGTTTAATTTCAAATTAAAGTTTCAAATACATACTTCATCTTAACAATATTTAAATGTCGTTTGTCAAACAATACTCTGTGTATTTTGTTACATAGATATAAATATATCTGTAGGTAAAAAAATATCTATACTTGTTGGCCATTTATTTTTTTTTCTTCATTACAAACTATTCATTAGCTTCAAAATATTGATTTAAGTTACTATTTGTTAAATATTTTTTACTTTAGTTTATAAAAAAAATGTTTGTTCATTTTTAAGTGTCGAGTATTGAAAAGACATAAATCAATTATAAATGTTGTTAACATTTCAATAATCGAAATGGATTTAACAAGACCACTGAGTACTGAACGCGGTTAACAAGTTTAAAACATGAAAAAATCCTATACAAAACTGCATCGCTTTGTTCGGTGTACGAAGGACATAACAAACAATAAATCATACAGAGATAATTTTTTACATAAAAAAATTTAAGTTGTTAATGAAATAATAAATCGTAACCCGATATGAAGCTGATTACATTAATCAGTTGTAATTATATTGCAATAAAGTTACTATCGCGTATAATAAAATAAAACACAAGTAACCGTTAATGAGATAGAGGGAATGGATTTGTTTGGTTATCTATTTAGATGTAAATATCGACAGGTTGATTAAATAATTTCGAAAAAGTAAATGACCGTGTGACATGAAATGCATGTACGTGTACCATGTTAAGAAAGAATGAGAAAATGAGAGGGAGAGAGAGAGAAAGCGCACATGGCGCACGACTGAAAGCCGGCAGGAATGACTAGCAAATAAATTGTCAGACCTTAAAAAGAGTGTATCGACGGCACGAGCGCGACTTATTTACCGGGCGTAGAAATAAGACGAGCCTGAAATCTTTATACCGGATGCATTATCGTACGATACATGTAGCCGCGACGATACGCGAGATGCAGCTTGAAAAAGGTCCTGATATCTCACTCATAAATTCGAACGTGCGAGATAGGTCAGCTCTGTATATTGTGTTACATACATATGTATATATCTATAAGCAAATATCTTTATGTTTTTAGATATACATTTTTATTATACCAACCTGATCAAACCATATCTGTTGCCACTCAAACTTATATTATTAGTTTATACATCACTTAAAAATGAATGCGTTTCAAATAAAAAATATGTGAGGCAATTATCTTGTAAATAGATTCAGTAATAAACATAGTAAGAATGGACTGCATTGTTATCTGAATTAAGTTCATTTTCAAAATCATTACTTCACAAAATATTATCTTTGTATTATTATTATGGACAATCACAAATTTCAGCTTATTTTTAGATTTTTATTCATTTTTTGAATGGTTGTATTTTTGGTGATTGTTATCGAAATTCGACCTTCTACTTTATTTTCAAAATTTCGAGAAAAAATGTTAATTAAAAGAAAAATAACCAAAAATACTTAGAACTCCAAATTTGTGGATATCTACTAATAAAATCTATGGTATCAATCAATCAATAAAAACCAATACATTTCTATTAATTGGCATTTCTGATTCCTTTAGCCCTAATTATTAAATATATTATGTCATAAGACTAATATGGTAATGAAGCTTAATATCCAATGACATAATATATTCCGGACGGAATATTCTGAACGTAATATCCAATGGTTAAAATTTCCATGAAAAAATATCTAATACTTAAAATACCCTTATAAGACAATATATCCAAAGATTATATTATAAAATCAAAATGTTTTAACAGAAATAAATTTTACATAGAGTGATATACGATTTAGATACAGTAATAAACTTCCGATTTAATCTACTTTTTAAGATACGTATACCTAAAACGTCAACTTCTATACCAAAAACTTGCGCTAGCTTGACGTTTTTAATCGTGCTTCGTTTAATTGAGAATGACAGTTTACGTTTTGAAATACTAAGAAAAAAATATTATAATTTTTCATATAATTTTAGAACAAAATTATGAATGAAATCTAATCTAATATATATACATCAAAACATTATAGTTCCCTCCAAGGGTCAAAAATGACTTGTCGAAAGAAAAATCAATAGAAATGTCAAAACTCTTGTTTAGAAAAAATCATTTTCAGCTTGATGTTTATACTACTACTGCCAGGTACTAGCCAGACATTTGCCAACCGTGTAGGATGGCATTTGTATGGTTGATACCTGGCAGAGATATGGCAAGTAGCTGGCTCGCGATTAACATCCAGCCTAGCTGCCATTCACTTGCTTTATGTCTGCCTTTTTTTCTTTTCCACGTGTGGGATACTATTCAGTCTTTCGTATTCTAATTCATATTAAATACATTTGTTTGTAACTATTCCATTCATTATTTTGTAACTAGATATTGGTTATACCACTCTTAATATTTTCTTTATGGCACGTGTGTATTGCTCTGCGTATATGTATATTGAAAATTGCAGCATTTAATAAATGGAGAATAAAAAGAAGGAGAATTTAATGCAAAATTTACCTAAGTAAATTGTAAAAATACTCTTAGTGTAACTGCGATGATAGTAATGGAGGTGTCGTCAGTTCTTTAAAATGTATAAAGGATTTATGATTTCAACTCGAGTTGAAATAACTTTTGTTCGTATTTTAAATAGTTTTTTTATTAAATTCAAAACGTTTGGGTATAAGATATTATTAATCATAAATGGAATATATTAATTATGATGCTTAATTGCGTTAATGTTTAGACAACTTTGAATGTTATGGACTGAAATTTTTATATATTATAGTTATTACCACAAAAAAATTGACGACCGATATTTAAGCAGACAAATGTTTTTTGTTTAAAATATAACGAAAAACCCACTTTTCCGTTTAAAAACGATGAAAATGTATAAAAAGTCTTACATACATCAAAAAGATTTAGTAGCAAAGCATATATTTTTCAATGTATAAAGAAATATATAAAATCTTAGATCTTAGTAAAAAGTTCAATCGTCGAAAAATTCGTTTTCGACCGTAGAAAATGTGTAATTTATTGTTAAACAGTAATAATTTCAATTGTTCGAACATTAATTAAATTAATGTTTTGTATAGCTTGTAAAATAAAACTCTACGGCATTAATAAAAAATTGTTCATTTACATTAAATCATATCTTTATTTATTTATGGATATTGTTAATATTTATTTTTTGAAAAGATTATAATACAATGAATATAATTGAAATATGATGAAAAAAATTATTTTAATTCTTTTTATATATTTATAAATACTACATAAAAAATGCGATCCCTAAATTTTCGCAAAGTCAGGTAGTGAGATTTGGATTTAATTTTGTTTTTAATATTTATTTCAAAATCGTGAATTGCGGTTTAGCAATGAAACTGAGTGCATTCATTGTTGAAATTAAATACATTCAACAGTTGTGTCAATGTAAATGATTGTGGTATATACTTATATAAAAGTCACAAATGTATGTGATTGAAAAAACTGAAGAAGACGAAAACGTTGATTGAAAAGAATAATCTAATCAGTTAATATTAGGTCAGATCCGGTTAGATGAATATAAAAATATGCTCGAAACTTGTCTGTCACGCGCGATCTAAATAATTCATTAACACCGAGTGTCTGTCAAAGTTGTCTGGTTACAGAAAACCGAAATCTTCATTTCAAAGCCGATTAATTTCTAAACGTAAAAAGTTCATTTGCATGTTAAGTTCTCATGAATAACTAAAAGACAATCAACTTTGCGGCATAAATGAGAGCCGTCATTAAATGGATGAAAGGCGACACAATCCAATCTTTATTCGAGAGATGAAGTCATGAACAGTGAAGAGGTCAGGTAATAAATTCTTCGCCATTAGTTAGCTGACCAAGTACAACGATCTGACATTTTCTAAGCGTAACATATTCAGCAGATCTGACAATGATTCGTCTTATAAGCTGTACTTCACTATGTGCGTGAAGGATATCTTCGGTTGGGAACGCGTGCGCGCTCAATAACAAACTAGCAAAAAAAATGACTCACGAGACGAAGAAGACGTGGTATAAGAGAGCAAGAACATAAAAAGATGCAAGCAAAACGAACAAAAACGAGAAAGGAAAAAGACTGAGTCGAATAAGAGAAAGACATGGAATGCAAGAAAAAGAACATACAAGAGAAGAAGGAACATCCTTCTCGGTGCGCGTGAACGTCTTGCGATGAAATTAAGACTCGCCGTCACGATTATTATATCAATTAATTATCCAACTGACGCTCCGGTCTCGCCATCCGGTTCACGAGGGCACGAGAGCAAAGTGTTTACGAGATGGAATTTGCGGAATTTGGCGTTATAATATCCTGAAAAAGGATGCCTTAATCAGAGAATTCTCTCGTCTTTTATTTTCCAGATGACTCCTTTCCACTTTTCAATCTTACATTTAATGGATATTGAACGGGTCGCCTCAGCTACTGCTAATTGCACCTGAGAAGACTTCTAATTAATTTATAATCATTCATTTATAATTATGAGGATAGCTCCATTTTTTTCTACCAGTTCGATTGCTTGATTTATATTGCTATAATTTTTCATCTCCATTTTTATCGGCTACCTCAAATGTATTCAGCTATCTTTGCATGCAAGATAAAAGAATTTCGTATAGCTGATAACTTACCCCTAATAAATATGAAATTATCTATTCAGAAAAGCTACATTTCGAGGCACCACGATCGTTGTATCAGACTCGGTTAAGGTGAAGATAACACAGAAGAAAACATTGTCAACATATGTAATCAATTATACCACTTTTTCAAATATGATATTTTCTGGTAATCTTTCGTGACAGGAATTTTGATCAAAAAAATAATTTGATTACACGTTTCACAGAGTTAATAACATTAAATAATCAAAGCTAAGAAATATGCTTCTTACATTTTCGTGAGAAAATGTATATTATAGCGGTGGAAGATATACTTACAATTTCTCACCATATTATTTGTACACCTGTTTTTCTAAAACATAATATTCATTAGAATTCTACAAGAGTATTTTACAATCTTCTAACCGTGATAATTTTTCACTCCAAACTATATACATACTGCGTGCAAACATTGAAATATACTTAAATGCGTGCGTTTAATTCTGATGAGAAGGAGTGCATTATAATGAGCTTTGCATCGATTAATCATTCATTTTTCTATTCAATCTGTTATTTTATTCAATTTATGAAGTTGCGTGAAAATCGTGAATCGTTTATTAATTAAGTAATTTTTTAATAACAGATCATATATTTATGAGGTGAGATTTTAGAGTATATGATTTTGTTTGTTTCCTATTTTTTATATATACAGTTATAGTTTAACTAATGATATTTTTATATTAATATTCTTGATATAATATTTGATATTTGGATATTTTTGAAGTTTATCAAATTATTTTTATGTGCAACAAATAATTTTATTATTCTTATTATTTTAATGATGAATGAATAATAATTGATATACATTTTTATTCGCTGTATTTTATAAATGTGAAATTACTGTTTCCAACTACCTCAGTGAATTTAAAGGATTTTCTTTTACTTGTTTAGTATCAGCTAGAGTTTTTTCATTACTTGCATATTAAAATTTGAAATAAGTGATGAAAAATCGATTTGGAACGCTTAATTTTAAGTGATGTTTCACACAAAATTGCAAAGTGATTTCGTTAAAATTATGGACTATTGAACTGTAAACCCTGACCTTGGAACGTGGCTGAAATTTGTTGAAGCCAAGCCGCAGCTTGTAATTGATTAAAAAAGTGTGTAATTCAACGTTTCAAACTTAAGGCGCCTTTAGTATATGAATTTTTTGTAAAATTATATAATGTGAGTTAACGATTTTCATCTTGGGGTACAAATTTTCATAATTATTTCAAACAACCGTGCCGCCCATTTAATTTGAAAACCAATACAATGGTCTGAAAGTACTTTTTATTTGCGATATTAATTTTGTTGATAAAAATGAATATCTTGAATGAATTCAATTGCAAAGTTTCGAAAAGGTGTTACAATCTTGATACTTATTGCGACATCTCACATCCATATAGGTAAGATACTTTCACCGAAGCATTCGGTTCATTCATAAATTGATTATTATTATTGCCACGTTTGAATCTACCAACGATACAGCAATCTTCCAGCATAAAACGCACACCCGCATCTCAGAGATACCACGATAATGCTAAAAATCGAATTTCACGGCCCTTTAATGATACGGCATTTATTGAGGGACAACAAGCACAGTCTCATTATTGAAAACGACTTTTATCTTGATATCCTTCACGAAGAGTTAATTGATTTATTTGTATTCGTCTTCCCTTGATGTTATCGATTTCACCTCGCGTGGTGTAAATTGATTTAATTGATAATTTCATGAAATTTATTTTGAATTGCCAGCGGCTAAAATTGCACATTGTGTTGGTATGCTTTTTTTAACTGCGATTGATTTATGATATTTGTAAATAATAACATCCTAAATCTATAGTATGTTAACTTTTTTACATTCACGTTAAAAATTGTTGTGGTAAATTATTGATAATTGATGGAGAAAAATGAAATTAGGATTTTTCGTTGACGCATTGCGTAAACATTAATCAATCGATCCGAGTGTCCGAAAATCACGTTTGTTAACATGCATTAACGCGTGTTAACACCTTTCTGTATAAATGAACGCATAATGACTCGTCGATTTATAGACCAAAACCAACAAGTGTTTTATGTTAATAGAGCATGAAAAGATGATGCCTGGTTATTAATTGTTATATGTTTAATTAGGGGAACTCATGAAAATGATAAAATACGCTACCCTATAATATGTATTTAAGTTCAATATGGTTGGAATTTTATAATTAGTTAAGTCCAAATTCTCGACAACTAAAACCAAATTAAATATGTCTTTTATTGTATTGTGATCAAATTATGAATTGATTGTTAAGTCATTTTTCTAATCACATTTTTGGTCGCAGTTTTTCAGAATTAAGATAAGAATTTTATGATTTACAAGGTGCGTCGAATGGACCACACCCTGTATATCATTAACCTATTAAAGACCAATCGCCGTGTGTCAAAATATAAATAATCTCATCTAATAAATTCAGATTCAGTGATATTATTTATCTCTCAACGTTTGAATTTTTAAAATCAATTACACTTTTAAAATAGATTCAAACGGTTCATATCCATGCATCTAATAGTTTACGCGGAATGACCTTTAACTTGTCACTTTTTTAATGTGATTATTGTATTTCGTGGAACACAATATATATATATAGAATTATTCATGTATATATGAATTTGATATACAAAGTTAAAATATAAATGAAACTCACAATATATACGCAAGTTTACATTGATAAACATGTTTATAGAGAACGTGCATAAAGCCAAAGTTGAATGTGCATTTCATTTTAGTAATTTATTTTTGGAGATAAAAGAAACAAGTTTTCATCATTTGGGTAAATAGACGTATTTATTTTTATAGAAAATTAATGTAAATTATTTATTACATGTAGCATTTCAAAGTTACGCAAAAAAATTCAATTTATTCAATTTGTATTTAACCACAAAGTGAGATTCTAAATGGTATAAACTAAAGGTTCATCGTATTTTTTCAATAATTATTTGTATGACCAACACAAATAGGAAAAATAATATAATATTTACATATGATAAAATTACAACGAAATATATTGTTCAACGCCAGTTATTGTTTGGAAATTGTACGTATTAAATAGTTTCAATATTTTTCCGCATTAAACAACTATATCTACAAAGAATTTTATTACCGGAAATAATTTAGATTAAATAATTTGTATGTTTATTAAATATAACAAATTTTTAATATAATATTTATAGATGTGTTAATTCTATACATATTTTAAAAAGAATGTAGTCCTAATTTTCACTAGAAAAATTAATATTATTGGTTACCTAATTAATTCCACACGTAATTGTATCAGTATTATACATTTTTATTTTAATGCAATAAATTTATCGGTAGAGCAAATTTGTTGACGGACATCAAAATATATCTTAAAATAATATGCAATGTCATATGTAAGTTCATTCATATTCATAATTACAGTGTTAATCAATGATTTACACTCTATATATATCGGAGAGTAATTAAACATGTAATGCAACTTTTATTTGATACAGAATATCAAAATGATTCCTAGTCATTAGTAAATCAATTAGATAACATCAATATAATATTATGTTCGATTCGTCCATCTAGTAGTATATCTCACATTGCTTATTGGAAAGATCTCAAATTCAAAATGTTGTTGCTGATCTATTTTCTTCCTTTGCTTTTAGGTTTAGTGTTATTCGAATATCTTGACTATCATAAACATAGACAAAAAAACAGAGTCAAAAAACATTTCTGTCCTTCATCAAATTTTTAAAAAACATTGTTACGTGTACTAGAAAATTCATTTACTACTTTATGATATTTCAAAGCTCATGACACATTTGAAAATATTTTAATTTATTAATTATTTTTCGAATTAGTCAAATATTTGTAAACCGGTGAAAATCTTGTGGAAACAGCTAATTTCAAACAAATGAAATGTTTTGCATTATTTGTTAAGCAAAAATTTATTGTAAAATGGTATTTGAATTATATAGTCAGCGTTTGATAAATAGAATTTTTCATAATGTGTTTTATGTATCAGAATTCGCGCCTTTATGTACACTCCATGGCGAAAATCATTCCAACTAGTACTACTAGATGTCAGCAGATCTAATACGAAAAATACGTGATATCTAAAAAAGGACATTATTTTACTATTATTGTTAAAAAGTTGTTAACTTATTAAAAATACTTTCCGTTTATATAAGAATCATTAATCGTGATAAAAAAAATCAGTTTATAATATATATAGAAAATAATATAATGAAGTCTTATAAGGTACAAGTCTTTTCCTTGGTGTATTTCAGCTTTCCAACAGAAATCAAAATCATTCAAACTAAAAATTGAATTTTAATAAGCATTTTTTAATCCTTTAATGCTCCCAAAAATTGGCATTTTTGGAAAGAATATATATGAATATGCTAATAATTAATAAATTGAAAAACTTGATTTTCATGATTTTAGTTAGTTATATATTAAAAGACAAAATTTCACTTCACAGTTAAACCAAAATATTTTATATATTATATATGAAAAGAAATAGATTTTGTGTTACCTCATTTTGAAGTTCAAGATAATTTCGGTTGAATATGAGTTGAAGTAAAATTATCAAAATGTAATGCGATTTTTATTAACCTTGCTAGGTAAAAAAAAGGACTCTGAAACGAGTACTTTTATCCCTTGTCGTAAAATATACTATTACATGGTTAATATACTATTGCAGTGGTTATTTGTTATAAATAAAAATGTGTTTATCAAATATAATTAACGGAAGAAAAATTGCAAAAACAATCTTTTTTTTTAAATTATTTTCCAAATTTCAAACTTCATATAATAAACATTATTATATATATATGGTGTACAATTTTTGCCAGTTTTTTTGTAAAATACATGGTTTGCCTTTTATTTACGTATTATTGTGTAATTTTAACTACGAAGTTACACGATAAGTTATTAAATACCAGCTCGCGTTTTTTCAACTATTCTTTTATTATATTCATTTCTTTCATTTTTTGATTGATTGAAAAACTCGAAAAACACTCGAAAAATAACATTGTTCCAACTTAAAAAACAACATAATAATTGTTCAATAGCAAGTATGAAATGCTTATCATGTAGATAATCTATGGTATAGTATAGTAAAATGACGTAGCTTCAAACTAAGTATGGTAATTTTTGTAAGTGACTTGATGGCTAGTGTACAACCAACCAACGAATAAGCTTGTATAAATGAAAAAAAAAAAAAAAAAAAAATATATTAAATTGGTGTTAACGCATGCGTTCTTAAACACATACATTTAACTACGATAGTCAATAAGGTTATCAGATAGCAGCGCTCTCGTTGATTCGAGGGAGTCGGCTGAAGAGGCTAAATAATAGCTGCGAAATGCGAGCCGCGGGAGAAACAAAAAAAATAGCTGGGAGCCCTCGCTGATATGGACGGAAGATATCTTGGCGTAAGGGAGCGTCGTGGAGCGCTTCGCGTCTGGCTGGGGTCGAGAGTCTCTGGATAGAAAGAAGGAAGAAAGAGGTGTGGCAAGCCACTCTTGCATTGTCTGTTCGTGCAATGTTGGGACTGGTTCACGTGCCATCCGAATTTATCTACATATGCCACAACTTTATGCGTGTACCATTCTTGATTAAGTACAGTACATTCATAAATATTTCCGTTAGAAATACTTAGCCAATTTCTACGTTATAATTTCATTTAAAGTAGAACTATACTTAAATAAACAATTTGGTATCAAGCTTTTAAAAAGATATTGAGTCATTTCTTGTTTCTATATGCACGGAATTTTAATTTTTAACAGATGGGGAGTTATAATATAATATACTATTGTTAAATGTATATTTTATATCATATATTGTATATGATATTATTATATTTTAATAAGTTAATGTATTTAATTAATTAATATACTTGCAATGACAAAAAAATGATTAAGATGTTCTTTTTCAAAAGGTTGTAATTTTGATAATATATATGGATCAAATTAATTTGTTTAAATTAAAGCTCATAATTGAAGATTCAAAATCTTTGTAGCGAGATGTTTTGCAAAATAATAGATACTATTGTCATTTGTTTGTATATACCAATTTTTTGGAAAGAAACTTATTCTGTTGAGATATGCATTGATAATTTGGGTATTATTCTAATACACGTTCATACCATTTTCACTAAATAGTTGAAACATTCAGATTCATTTGGCGATTTTAATAAAAACAATTTGTGAAAACTATTAAAACTGTAAAACTTATAATTAACATTCATATGGATGCGTAATTATTCGTCTTGATGAATAAAAATGCGAGAGTTTTTATTCGTAATTATGGGTTTACGCGTTCGATCCTGCATATAAGTTCAAAAATACATATTTAAGTTTGAGTCAAATATGAGCATCATTTTACAAGTTTTTCAGTGAAAATAGCATTTTCGCATATGATTTCGCTTATATACATTTATTCTACAAGAAGCATAAGTTGATAAATATTTGATAGATTTTGTGATAATTATTTATCAAAGAAGTTTTCATTTTTTACCTTCCAAGTGAAAGCGTTACGAGCGAATGCTCAGACAGATATATGATATGAAAAATAAAATTTGTCTGTGCAATTGTACGAAAACAATTGGCAACAACGTCGCATCAACTTCGGAGTTTTGCCAATTCACTAAATCTCGATGCTTATATCATAATAAACAGAACCTTACCATTATTTTATAGTTGCGCGGAAAACAGATTCAAAGCATTGAAAAGCTATTAAAGTTATACGAATACAATTTCTGAATAAATTAGGCTGAGTTTATAACGACTCATGCATAGATGTGAGTTATTTCAGATTTTTTAAATTTCGCGAACGTGTGGCGCATAGATAACGTAATAATTGTGGATATTATTTTTTTACGTTTCAATCTCGAATGTTTAAGAATAACCAGAATATCTAGTTAGCTCAACGAGAAAATAAGTCACCTAGCTCTACAACTTAAAATATTTATCACGATGCACGCGTTACTCATTTTCATTCACAGCTAACAAAAATATCCAACTATTCAAATATTGGTTTATTTGTGCGTGAAATTGAATAATTAAGTAGTGCCAGCTTAGTACGTTAACAATTATACAACGTTTAAGAAACGTATAATGTTGAAAAAAATGTTTTCAGGTTGAGTTTTATACTCTATGAAGGTTCAAATGTTTTTAACAAAACATTTGTATATTTATAACATCACTCTATGTATATCTGAGCATATTTTTCGTCTGTTATGAACTCGCACACAACCATAAATGTGCGACATACGATCGGTCAGGCTCGACCGGTATTCAAAGTCAGAATGGTTAAAGACGGAGAGAAAGAGAGAGAAAGAGAGAGGAAAAGGGACTGGTAGAGGGAGTATAGGCACGAGCCTAACTGCAACCAGCATCCCACGCATCGACCAACATTTTGCATGTTTGTCTCCATTTTCAGCTTCAACTGGACGTATCTGAGAAAGATAGAAAAGTTAGCAATGGAGGATATATAGCTAATATAGCAGCCGTCACCCTTTTTTCATTTGTCATTTCTTCCTTTTTCAACCGTATATTCCATTCGGCCATTAAGTATATGCTTCTTAAAGGCTTGGTTCCCTGTGATTCTTTTCCGTACATCGTCTCGCCTCTCCACACTAGTGCATAGTCATGATGCTGAAAAGTCAAAAATTGGTTAGCATAACCTGCGTGCAGCTCTTTGCTGCCATTCATAAGTTGCATCACATATCCGGTCTTGCTCGTGACACAGCTTTCGCGAGTACTTGACACTTATGATTTGAACAGCTTTCACAATTTTTATACCGTCAGTCTAGTTACAAATTAATATTAAGATAAAATTAATTATCCAATTTTATACCTTTTCTTTTAACACTATAACGCTATAATCTTTTAACGTTACCACCATAAAGCTCGTATTTATGATAAAAAAGTGAAAGTTATATAAACTAAGATTATTCGTTGAAAATTTTAGATATTGCATACAATACAAAAACAATAATAATAGCTATTAAAAAGTAATAGTAAAATATACACGATAAAGTGCTGGCATGAAAATGTGTCATTTCGCGTTCTAGTATTAATATTAATCAATTTAGTTAACGAAAAGACGTATACAAATATATGCATATATTTCGTACACAATATACATAAAATGCACACTGCTCGGTAGTTATAATTTATTACATACAAAAATATACATCTCTCTTGGTCATATTTTCAATAATGGAAATTGTAATTGTTTTCATTTTTTAACTGATGTGTTGTTTTAGTGAAAAATAGCATTAAAAGTGAATTTTAAGCCATAAGTATTATAACGAAGAATCTCGTGGCCGCACTCAATTATGTTTTTCAATGCGTCGGCGGTTCTTTTCGTCCATTAAAGATTATTTATTATGGTTAAAAATGACACCAAATTACTTGGCTCATTAATGAGGTTTAAAGAAAATTATATTACGATGATATGTAATCTATGACTGTAGTTTTTTATATAATTTTTAATATTTATTATAAAGGTTGATTTTCTATCTTAATTACTGTATTCTTAATAAAATTAGCGTTTATTGTATAGTTCCAAAATTCTTGTGAAAATTAATGTAAAAAAGTAATATTGTATTTTTACATTGA
>JABFQD010001064.1:0-20294 GCA_022817045.1 Psix sp. ZL-2020 | reverse complement strand
GATGGGTATGTTGAGCACTGTCGTGTGTGACAGAACGATCACTAACACTGCACTAAACAGAGAGAGTCAGCGAGAGAACAAGAAAACCCAAAAATAAATGCAAAAAAGAAAAAAAAAAGAAGAAAAATAAAGCAAATAAAAAAAAAGAAAGAAAAAAAACAAAAGTAAAAGTAAGAAAAAAGAGGAAAAAGAAAAAAGAGAAAAAGATAAAGAGATAAAGAGAGAGAGAGAGAGAGAGAGAGAGAGAGAGAGAGAGAGACTTAACTACACAAACTGCGTTTATTATAGCTTTCTCAGCTAGTTATAAAAATATATACACAGCTTGCATTTGTGCAAGAAGGTTGTGCGAGTTCAAGCGTGTTTATAAAATATAAAATTTGTGCTCAAATTTTTACAATACAAAGATAAATATTATAAATAACAGAAATGAATAATTGGACGGCACAGCACATATACATAATTAACACTACTTGAAGACCGACAAAATGAATTAAGAACAATAAATGAACATGACGCTCATAATAAATCAAAAACAACATTTAAATAAATAAACATTGAAATCAATAAATTAACGACTCTCTCTTTTTCGTCTAAAATATTCGTTCAATCGTCTTTTAAAAATGTTAAGCGTATGAGCATTTTTGGTGTCTACAGGAAGATCATTAAACAATCGAAACCCCCTGAAGAAACGTTTCTTTGGAGCCACAAAAGTCTTTTTGAATGACAGAGCAATGTGATTGCTCTGTCGTGTGACTCTTCCTGTCATTTGGCCCACATATCAAACCTTGTTTCACAATTTTGAAGCTATGTCATTATTTATCATCTTAAAAATTTAAATTGGAACATTTCGCTTTATTCGCTCGTCAATAATAAAATAATTTAGAATATCGAGCATCCTTTTCGTCGATTCATAAATATCACAATCAAGGATGTACCGAATTGCCCTATTGCAACACTTGTAACCGTTCAATCTCTTCCTTCTTGGCATAAAAGAGTACTGCTCATGGTTTTTTAAATTATCTCTGCATCATGGTTTTTTAAATTAGGTCTCTTGTACTTGGCCCAACATAACTACCTACCCCATTTAAGAGACCCAACTTAGCACGAACTTTACCCTCCACGTACGCAACATATCTCTTAAACCTCAGACATTCGTAAAGAAAAAACACCAAATACTTGATTTCACGCACTCTGTCTATCGTCAAGCCTTTTTATTTGATAGTCAAATCCCCATCCAGTCGCAATCGGTCATTTTTTTGAATCATATAGATTGTCTTTTTCGGGTTAAGAAATATGCTGTTTCTGATCATTCAGTCGTCGAGAAGAGCCATCACGGCGTTCAACTTGCGTTCCATACTTTCCATATTCCACATTTTATCGCGTATTGCGGTTGTTCATTTGTCTAAAACTGACTGCAACGCAATCTCGCAGGAGTATTTTGGTCGAGAGCCTACTTGCTTTTTGACTAGAATTCCATTAAAACCTAAGAAATGTCCCAGTTGCTCTTTTACAATTACTTGCATAACATTTTTATACATGGGCAGCTGGTTTATCGGTCAAAAATAATTCGCCTTATTACTATTTACAATTTTCCTAATAGGAGTGACTGTCGCGACTTTCCCCTTTTCTGGAAAAATACCGTTCTTTATTTACAAATTTATTAACTGAACAAACTAATTTAGGATTCAATAACATTCATTTAAATTCTTTTATCAGTGCTATCTATTTATCCTTTGTTCTTATCTAATCCGTTTATTAATCTAAATAAAATATCAATATTAATCTTGTCAATACTATTCGAATAACTTTGACAGTCATAATTGAATAAATTGGATAAATTCATATCCACATTGGTTTCGTTACAGTTCAAAATAATAAATTCTATACTTTTAATAAAAAATTCATTCAATTTATTCACTAATTACTTGTTACCCAGCGTTTCGCTATCGTCATTATCAAACTTAATTATTTTGAAGTTAATATTAGGAGCTTTAATATTTCAAAGTAAACTTTTTATTGTTCCGTACATGTTTTTGGGGTTTTTGTCAAACTCTTCAATTTCTCTTAAAATCGTGCCTCACGAGTTTTCTTTTGATTCGTCGAGTATCTTTACAATTAAAAGCGACCGAGACCCACTCGTTATCTGAAACTTTTGGTGCATATTCGATACTAGATCTTATGTCAACGCTCGCGAACACGAGATCTATAAGATTTTTACTGAAAGATGTTATTCTAGATGGCTGAGTTACACTCTGTACCATTCCCCCGGCAAAAATAGATTCAATGATTTATTCTCATAATAATGGGAATTCAACAAATTCATGTTAAAATCGCCCATCACTATGAGGTTACGTTGTCTTAATAATTCGTCACATTTTACTTCTAAAAATTTTAAAAATGTGGCGTTCGAAGCACTTGGGAAATGATACAGAAACAGCAAATTTTCTCTTTAGAAATCAGCGCAAACGCTGATTCCAATACATCAATAGTTCATCTCGTGCTGAGTCGAGAAGCATAGGTGGTACTTAACAGACTGGCAGACATAAACGATAACACCTCCAGTAAAGCCGTTGTCGGTGTTACACCGAATTGTGTCGTAACCTTAGATCTTTAATTAGAGATAAAGAGAGCGAGAGATTCAGTTATAAAGTCATAGAAACATTCTGTAAAGACTCTAACTATGCACACATGAGAGAAATACTAATAGGTGAAAAAATAAATTCATCAAATACAGATCAAAAAATACAATTACATATAATTAAACATAACGAGTAGAAATAGTTACGCAAATTAAATATAGTGAGTTGACATCAATATTAATTTCGATTCGTTTACAAAAGTTCAATAAAACATATAACAGTGTGTAATTAAAATGGTGTTGAGTTTATAATATGTGTTTATGATATATCATTAATTAATTTGAGTAATGCGGTCTAGGTTTTAAAACCCTTACAGAAACCGGACTGAAACAAATCTACGATATTGCGTACGTTAAGGTAGTCCCTTAATTGCATATGAACTATCCTTTCGACAATTTTGAACAGTATTGGCAAGAGAAAAATGTGCCTAAAGTAATTCAAAGAGCAATGCTCATCTACTTTTGCAAGAGGCAAGACAAGTGATCTATTTCAAGATGCTGGGAAGTCACTTATTCTACCAGAGAAGGTCAGAAAACAGGTAGAGTGTTCACAATAAATTGTCAAGGAATCAGATACTCTCCACAATAGTTAGATCTGGACCTCTGAACTGCTGCACGAAAATCACTCCAAGACACGTATTTAAAGTCAAATCTAGCTTACGAAGTATTGAATTGTCTGTGCAAGAGTTCAATAAACTGAATCGTCAGAAGATCCTCGACACTGACTTGTATGCTTATAAAGAATCTGTTGAAGTCTTTCAAGACAACGTTTGATTCGTAGATTTACATTGCACTAGAATCATAGACGTAGCAATATTTCTCTATCAAACGAATGCTACTAACTTTTCAAATGTTCGATTTTTCTTCAATCTAGCTCTAAGCCGATTTCTAGCCGCTATATCGTGTCTCACTGTTGGAATATTTCAAGGTGCAGGTGATCCACGAGAGATATATCTTTTGAGACACGTGAACACCGTATGTAACTTCTAGAATTCTACAGTATTGAGTCACTTATTCGTCACAAGTCGCAACAAAGAGGGCACTCATTCAGTCAGCTCTTACTAAGCCAGTTAAGAAAGATAAGTGATCGAATTTGCTGTAGTCACGATATGTGATTTCAAAACGCTTAACAACATGCGAGCGACATGAGTATTTCAATTATAAGAGTTTATGGTCAGATGTAAAAGGTGCTTCTGACTCACAATACCACCTTATCCGGAACATCAACTAACATCAGATCTAGCCACGTGTAAATTGTAGCCGTATGATGAGTGGGTCCACAAGGCACCAAATGAAGCTTATACTCCCGAATTAAGGAATTCATCAAGCTAGAGTCAAAATAAGCGGAGGCCATATCTGCGTTAAAATCATTTAGGATAATATAATTCGAATAAGAATGCATAAGATTATTAAAGTCAAGGGTAAAATTAGTTAGGCAACTATTGTACAATGGTTATTCGCCCGGTAAGGGCATTACCAAACGTACCCATCATTTTCGTACGCCATACCATGTCATGGCAACAGTTATGGAAAAACTCAAAATCTACCGCCGACTTGGGCAGAGGATGGTTTGCCTCTTAACAAAGATATCGAATATAAAAAATAAACGATAGCCGTGAAGAAAACCCACAGGGAGCCACGTGGAAACGGCTTCGGCAACCTTTTGCACTGACCAGAAATTTTCGTCCACATCGGGTCTCGAGAAGCCTAAACACGGGTTAGCCTCCATCTGCGTGGGGCTTTATCTAAGTATTTGTCACTACCCATATAGATTTCTGGTTTAAGGTACCCTCATAGTTCGTTAGTCAGATATTCGGTTTCCATTAGCACTATCTTTGAAGCCCCATGGAGGCATAACCGACATAGTTTGTTTTCAGTTTGTTTATATCCTCGATACAGCGGGGAGACTATTATTTGTGCGTACTGCTGCCACAGATGACAACAGCACCACAAACCGGAAAGCTATCTCAAGCAATTGCAAGGCGCTAAAGAAAAAGGCAGAAGTGCGAATGTTTGTGTCAGTGTACCTTCTCTTTTTGACGCTGCCGCAAAAATTAGTTAGGTGGCTTACTTTCGGTGAGTGATAAACAGTATAAAGAAGAATTTTCTCTGTGTATGGAAAAGATAATTTAACAAACATGTGTTCCGAGCGAAATTCCCGGGATCTCGGACATCTGTAATGGATGCATAAATATATCCAGCGACACCTCCTCCGACCCAATGAGTTCTATCATTGCGCAAAATATTACAATTTTACACCTTTAGAGTCAAGAAT
Source organism: Psix sp. ZL-2020 (assembly GCA_022817045.1). Lineage (NCBI taxonomy): Eukaryota > Metazoa > Arthropoda > Insecta > Hymenoptera > Scelionidae > Psix > Psix sp. ZL-2020. Next base: position 15,381 of record JABFQD010001064.1, on the reverse strand, counting down.
GTCACTATGCAGCAAACTTTCGGTAATTGCAGTTACATGAAAGTTTTTCGAATATACAAAATGGCGAAATTCTTCGATGTGTCGAAGAAGCGATTGGGCATTGCACAATACAAAAAAAAGTATGCTATTTGTTGTCACATTAGATAGTGAGACACTGTCTGTGCATATCAGGTTTTCATATCAGTTAATGCTTCAGCTCCTAACTCAGCAACCCCCTGATCGTAACGTTCTGTAAAGACATCGAGAAATTGGACCGAGAATCATCAAATTACATTTGATGATGCCCTTGAGACGCTTAGCCTTGAGCCAGTGAATGCGAAATTTCACTGTCATAAAACGAACCAACATGGGTTTACTTCGATCTCCGTTGTCAGAGGCACGTGAATTTAGAAGTCGAATAAAATTAATGTGCTAATCTCAAAAATCAATATTTAATACATTTGCTAATTTAAATAAAATGACAAAACGATTCTAAAGCTATGACAGACAGGCTAAAGAAGACGATTTAAAAGCCACAGTTTGCACCAAAATCAAGGTCACACAAGACATTGTTCGATAGAGTCTTCAAAGAAGACGCCATTCACGAACTACACTTAAGACGCTAAAACTGATCATCTACTGATCTTATCTCAAGATTCAAGGCATCTATAAAGGAATTACATTTTTCTATAAATGAGTCCAGTTTGCTGTCTATACCATGAAGATCGCTTTTGGTATTAGAAATTTCAGACATTTTCGCTTCTAGGCTAGGCAAGGTAGCTACTTTTTCATTTATAGATCGCAGTATGGCCTCAAGATCATTCGGAGAAGAATCAGAAGACAAGTTATTTAGAGCTGCAAGCTCATCTGGCCGAAGACGTTTGGCCTTATGTTGGTATGATCAATCTTTCAAGCATAGATTATATCCCATGATTTTGTTATCAATGATAATATCACTTTCTGGTTTACATTCTATATGGTATAAGCGATGATAGTTGTAATAAATAATAAATAAATCGCATCACGCTCCTTGACAACCAATTTACAGTGAAAGCATTTTCCAAGGGTAGCCATTACTGTCGTGAGTTAGTACAATCAAATAAAGTCAATCAAGATACATCTACATACATCTGCCTTTGTCTCGCATTCATAATATTCATTAAAGAAAATAAAAATAAATATATATATATATATTGTATTAAAATTTCATAAATTGTAAATAATTTTAAATTATGAAGAGTCGAGAGTCTGATCATTATATTTTTATTTGTACTAATTCATTTATAATATTTTGGTTTGACTCTTCTGAGTCTGGAGCACTCTTCTAAATTTATTACAGTTTAATGCATTCAGTAAGGAAACTTAAAATATGCGCAAATTTAACATACATTAAATTCAGATTGAAAAGATAGTTATTTTAAATTCAATTGTATTATCCTTAAATCATATTTCTATCTTTATTTGGTAGCGTTTGCTTACATTCTTACTTGCGTTGACGAGATTTTCTCGGTTACGAGACTTGATTGTTGCCCATTGTCAAACAGCGACAAGAACTATCGAACACCTTAAGACCAGCGCTACGCACTGCCCATTTGCCAACGAAAAGAAATCCGTTGCAATGTATAGTCTATTCGTAGTAAGATTAATGCGACTTTCTGAATTTGCTTCATGTAAAAAACACATGATTATTAAAAACAAAGAAGATTCTTTTTTATTATGTATGAAACAAATCAAGAGTTCAATGAAAAATCATCAAAAATAATTATTTCACCATCTCTGACATGTTTCACTTTAGTTTTTTACAAAACAATTTAAAATATAATTGATTCAATATTATATTGTCAGTACATTATAATGTTCTAATTTACAGCAATATAAAAAATTCATATTACATAACAATAATAAACGTTGTTCAATTACATTTTGTACTGTGTGTTCAATGCAACCCATATAACAAACTAGTCTACATTTATTCGTGCAGCAATATACATAGGGCCAACAAAGTTTATAATTATTTTGGTCGGTTCGTTACGTAGGATAATTGTATGATTCTTCAGGTAATCCTTTCTGATAAGTGGAAGGTTCGTTATTTTCAGATATCAGGCTAACATTGTAAACATGTGCATTGCAGTATGTATATTTTGAAAAAATATAAATACGATAAAACATTCATTATAGAAACATATGAAAAATAAAATACACGATACCGATTTATCTAAAGACATTAAAATATTTCCAAAAATATATAAGAAAAAAGTGGGAAATAAAGTTGTTCACCTCGATGAGAGCTATCTAATGATACCCAACTCGACCCTTTAACCCAACCCTCGAGGGTAGATGAGGTGGGGGAGAAGGTGATATGAAAATCTTGAATATAAACCTTTATTTTTATTGCAGATTCCGATTTCTCTGGAAAAACTACATTAATTTAACATAAGATTCAAGCTATTTAGGTTAATAGATGGCGCTACAATCTAAAAATAACAAAAACGTTAGAAACGATAAGAAAAAACGAATATCTTGTCACATAGATATCGCATCAGAAAAGTAAGAATACACAGCTTCCAATAATGAACATCTAACCAATGACATCATAATGAATTTCTACCTCAGCGACTGAAATTTGATAGTTAATTATTTGAATAAATAATGCTACAAAATTGTATCTTTAAATGAAAAAAAATTGCATTTAGCATTACCCAGGAACAACGATATGGACGTAGTAGAACAATTTTCCCACGGGGTGCTTATTTAAAGTGAGTCCCCTTGCTTCTGACTATCGGGGTACTTGTTTTAGGCGAGAGGCTTCTTGCATCTCACTATTCGATGAATTACAATTAATTATAATAAAATTAAAAAGGTGGACTCAAAAAATTCCATCTTCAACTTCAATGGAGTTATTAATTCTGTTGTGAAATGACTATACACAGGACAGAAGCATATCTGCTAGAATTTCAGCACAATAAACTGTATTTTTCAGGTCACCCCATGCGATAAAGTCAAGTGATGCTAAGTCGGGTGACCTAGCACAGTAGTGAATTATACCACCTCTTCCAATACACCGTTCAGTATAATTATGGTTTACTACTTTCAGTGTTACATAGGAGAAATGCGCTGGACGACCGTTTTACTGAAACCACACTTTTATTTTTCAAATGTTCAAGTAACATCCTCAAGTAGTATGGAAAGTACGTTTTCCAAAAGTTTGAATGACTTTCAATGAAGTAAAAACCAATTAACTTCTTACCATCAATTCCACATCAAATGTTAACTGACCTAGGACGTTGATGGTCAACTTCTCGTAACAAATGGGGATTTTCAACACTCCAATAATGCATATTATATCGATTTACACCACCATGATTTGTAAATGTAGACTCATCTGAAAGTAGTAATTTAGCAAAGAAATCGAGGTAAGTTTCACCTCTTCGTTATTCCGTTTCACAAAAAAGTATCCTATTACGAAAATCATCGCCATGAAGTTCTTGATGTAGTAATATGTGGTACGGTATGTACCATTTATGGTACAACTTATGACGATGTAGTATTGTGAATATACTATCTCCGAAAATGCCAGAATCGCAATGTAGTTGTCAATTGCTAACCTGTGGATTTTCGTAAACAGGAGCTAGTACACCTATTTCATTAGCTTCTCCCGTAACAGTTCTTCTGAGCTTTTTTGTCTTTTTGGTTAAAATTGAATACGTATTTCATATGATATAAAAAAATTGATGAGATGATGAATACTATAATAAAGAGGAATTTAAAAACTTTGCCAACGAAATAATTGAAATAATTATTCCTTCAAATAAAATAAAAAATTTCCTTTACGGATGGTATTATCTTTAGAAGTTCGAGTTCAAAACTTTTCTGCTTAACTGTACGCCGATACCGACTGAAGATGTTTGGATGATGTCTATAACAGAAGAATGAGAGCCATAACACCACAAACATTGCAAATTTTCAAAACAGCACAAGTAATGATTTGTGTAGCAAGTATCTAATTAATGAACGAAAATTAATAAATATTAATTTCTCGTATTTTATTAATGTATGTATTGTAACGTGGCTTTGTTTTCAAAAGTCGTTATGTTTGGTAAGCGTTGAAGTATCACCGTGATTTGCACATTTTCAAGGTCTAATGTTGTCGTGAAACTCCAAACAATAATACTGATAAAATTTAACTTGGAGCTTTGATTTTATCAAAGCTCCAAGCTAAGCAATAGAATTTGAAAATGAAACTCAACATAAATTCTAATAAATTTTACCTAGCCATTTAGTTGAGATTTCAATAATAAAAATTTCATCAAATTGATTAAGTAGAAATTAGGAAATAATAACTCGAATAAACTGGAGCTCGCTAATAAAATCTCATTTGAACGAACAATATTTAAAGTTGGGCGCCAGGTTCGGTTGAACCATCCAAAAATTCTGAAACTGTAAAATCTCCAATCAGCAAGGTCAAATTACAGAAACTTGAAATTCTGTATCGCTTTCGTCGTGAGGAACCAAAGCATTCTTCTTGAAACAATATTACATGCAGTCAACAATCAGAAATAACTAACACCGTAAAAACGTTTTAAAAATTAATTATTATTGAATAAAATAAGAATTCAAAATACAAATTAAAAGTCTAAAATACATAAGTATTTCAAATAACAATTATATTAAAATTATGGAGCTTCTGAACTACAAAGTACAGGAAACGGAAACCAAAGAAAACCTGATAATCCAGAACTTCTCCACAAAATCCAAAAGTTGCCATTCAGGACCCTTGGTGTCTCGGAATTAAGCCTTAATTCAATATCATTGATTAACTTTTAATTACATAATTAAATGGCACTTCAAATCATAACAATGGCCTTAGCAAAAATGAGAAAGTAGGGTGTGAGTCATGCTTTTTATAGGTAAGCCCCCACCACCGTTTAACCTTTTCATTTTCGAATTTGGAAACGCTTGCCTCGGTGGCGCTTGTGTAACGAAACTCGCGATATCTAAATTGTCAGCGCTCTCTCTCCTCCCGGTAAAGTAGGGCGCTGCAATCATTTCCCAGCTGAAGTGATCCTCACCTCGACACACAGTAATTTCGCTATAAAAAAAAACCTAAGTGTCGATTATGATTAATTAAGGGCCTTAATTTGTCTTAATGTCACTTATTATTAACATGGTTTCCCTGAGATATCCGTTTTCCGTAGCTCCTGAAAGAATATATGAATATAATGTAATATTTTACTTCAAAAACATAATAACGAGTATTAAAATTGCAAAAACTTTTTTGAGACCCTTATTATTGATATGTTAAGCTGAATGCTGGCAAAATACTACTTTTAAAGATATCATTTGTGATAATTGGGCAACATTGATCAAAGTTGAATATTTTTTTCCTATTTTCTCATTATCTAATTCAATTATATTTTTAATAAAAATATTAAAATAGTAAAAAATTCATTTCAAAGCTTGTCAAACTTTTATTTGCTAAATTAATATGTAATGAGTGTCTACATTTTTTTATTATATACAAAGATAATATCAAATAAATCCAGTGTATAGACGGCGTAACCGAGCAAACGTAATATAAATTATATCAGAATTTTATATTTTTTTTTTACTTTTGTTTTCTGATGTCCGTTACTTGTAGAAGATTTTATTAGATAATTGAACAATAATAGAAGATTAATAAATGCATTCTATTACGTTGTAAATGAATTTAAACAACGTTACATATTGCACCCTTAATCGTATAAAAGTATATTGTGTGACTACGCCGGTCGTCACGGCGTATTGCCACGCGATTTGAGCACCAGAGTTCACGGTGCGATAATTGGTTCGCGCGATTGATCGGCCCATCGATTGGCGGGCCGAAGAGAAAACTTACGTGCCTTTGGCCGAATTAGTCCAAATTTTGCGTAACCCGTTCATTTGGTCAGACCAACCAACCCGAGTGACGGAGAAGGTGAAGAGGTAAGGTTAGCGCGACACGGTTTTGCGCAACCGATCTGCTCGCTTTGCAACGGTGCGTCAGAATCTAGTGTTCGTGCACATTTTAGGTAGAGGCCAATAAGTGTTCTATGCTGGCAACTGAGGTGGACGCCGTCACGAGGGGCTAGGCTATGCAGGAGCAGCAGAAGGATAGTAGCAGCGAAGTTTATCCAGGCCTCCTCACAGGACCGAAATAGTAAGTCAGCGCTTCCTTTCCCGAGCTTACAGGGCCCAGGGCTCGATAGCCCGCACGGATAGCATTCCCTCTTTCTCTCTCTCTCTTACCTCTCAATTTTCTTGTCCCGGCACGCCGTGCACACCCGCAGGCTCGCACAGCCACAGGCCTGACAGGCGCGTACGTTCTCGAATTTCCTCTTTCAGATGCTGTGGACCCGGAATTCACTAGTGATGGCGCGGCGCGCATCTGCGCACTCACACGGACGTGCAAAAATTGTTTCTCTTTTTCCTTGATTCCTTTTTTTTTGTGAATAAATCGAGTTGTACAATGATCCGCAGTTTTGTTTCTATTCCGTTTTCCCCAATAACGTCGTTTTCTTTTCCTTTTGCTTCTCAGTTTTTTTAATGACCGAATTTACGACCTGAACAACAGGAGTCATACTCGCAGGCCTGACCTGTGCAACGTCGCGGATCCACTTTGTTTGACCGCCTCGTTATGCAAAGCTTTTTGGTCGTTTTTGTGGGAAAACGGTCTAGCACATGCCTAAACTTTTTTCTCGTCGTCGATTGCAATTACCGGATCACAAACGAGAACCGGTATCCGGCGTCCCGGACGCGTTTCGTCCGTTGCGCGGCGGCGCGCCGTGTTACAATTGAAATTAAACTCATTGCAAAGTTCAATTTCAAAGAAAAAGATAATTTGAAACGTTTCAAGAATTCGTACAATAATTGGAAAATACAACCCTAAAACAAGTATGCATTCTTAAGCAATGATTGCCATTAATTTTGTGCTGATCATCAACATAGCTTTCTGAAGTATCAATATGTGAAATACAATTGTTCATTTAGTGGTGTACATGTTTCCAAGGAAACTGGGAAACGGAAAACAAGGTATTAGAAAATAATGTTTTAACCTTCTGTGGGTCAAACAAATTTTTACTTAAGTATGGGGTCAAAAATCGATTCTTTCATTCAATTTTTGATAACAAAATCTGATACTTAACATTCGTATAAGATCCTATTCTAGAATTTAGTGCATGAGATCTTTCATACAATATAATAAAACGTACAATTGCGGATTAGAATAAACAAAATTAAGATCTTATTTAGCGAATCTGCCTAGGGTCACACTCACGTGTGGAGATTACCTGGGAGGTGAGCTACCAACCGAGGTATACGTACAGATGAGGGAAGGAATCGTGGAAAAGGTTTAGAGCATGGGAGAGGGTGACTTCCTGCCCAGGTTCAATGACTCCTTTCCTAGAAAAGGAAACCATGGTCTTTATGTGCGCCGATGAGGGAACGAAGCTATGGCTAGAAGAGAAGGCTGGTGAGGTGGGGGTGAGCCCTAAGGTGTGTTTAAATATCAGTAGATCGGAAGATCTACCCAGGGTTCACAAGTTTGAACTTCATCTATCGTCGGGTATAAAAGACGCGGATTGCTCTTTAAAGCTATCCGCGGATAGCATGGATATCAATTCCTGACAAGCATAGAGCTGGACATTGTAAACAGAGGGCAGAAACCTATCTGTGTTACGATAGCCAGAAAGGAAGTTCGGGATCTGATCTTGTGCAACGTAGGTCTAAGAACCACACAGGACCATCCTATTCGGAATCGGTACAGTAGAGAAAAAGGAAGTATGGCGCAGAAATCCTAGAATGATCGATTAATCGAAATACCAATCTAAACTGAGAAAGAGATTAAGATTGATACAGGGCAGATAAGAGATATGGCCGAGCCTGGAGTGGACAGTTGACCATGCTGAAACGGCTCTGTTGAAAACCTAAGAGAATAACTGTCCCCTGAAATTCGAATGGCCACCGAAGTCGGCTTCATGGTGGATTGCTCACCTGAATGGATTAAGACGGAAAGTGTGAGAGGCCTTTAATAAAGTAAGAAAAAAGAGCACGCCCGAGAGATGTATCGTGTATAAAAGCGTACTCAAATCCTTCAAACAAAGGAATGGAGGAAGTTAGAAGCAGCGGACCGGAAACGGCTAAACTGTCCAGGATCCGCGCTAAGGATTATGACGCCAAGTTGAGACTACTGAAGTATAACTCCGGTAACTTTCAAGTAACCATAAAAGAAACCCTGAGACCTTTGCTCAGGAAGAACTTTCTTGATATAGATTTAGGAAACGAGTTAGCACCAGAAGCAGTTGGCACCGATAGTGGAATCAATTGGGAGATTGCTGCACAAAGAGCCATACCATAAGAGGTAAAATGAGCTATCGACAACTTTGATTACTATAAGGCCGAGGTGGCATTTTTCCTAAAATACTACAAGAAAGTCTCACCTCAAGTCTGAGACATAACCAGGGCCATTGAGGGATCAATTCTTGAGTCTGATACTCATTTTGGCTGCTGTTAAGGCTGAGCGTGCAGCTTTAAGGATGGATCTCACGTTTGATGCGTCCATTTTGGTGTGGAGTGTGTGAATTCGTAAACGTGTAAAATATTCCCAAGTCGGTCAAGAACTTGTTTGTGACTGCATTTCTTGCCATGATCAAAACGTAGACATTTCATTTTTCTTCTAAGTTGATTTTCCGCTATCTTTACAAACAACCTCAGCTTGTCAGGTGCTTCTTGTTTTGCTTTCACGAAGTATACCGTTCTGAAGTGCGAAAAATCATCTTTAAAGAGTAAGAAGTATTTAGCACCACCTAACGAAGGTTCCCTCATTTTGCTCATGTCCACATGTATAAGCTCCAGAGGGTGCTTGATTGTCTTCTCATTTGCGAGGTGAGGTTTGCAATGTTCCTTGCCAAAAGTACAACCTTCTCATAAATAATCATTCCAGCCGTCTAACATATTTAACATTTTCGTGCGCCATCCTCTTGTGCCATGTTCTAATCGAGATTGCTGCCATGCCAGGAGGTTGCATTTTGCGTCTCAATGTCATTACAAATAAATGTCCTCGTCTTTCAGCCATACCAACAGTCGTCTTCTTATCTGACGTCAGAAACTCCGACTTCTTCTTGTCCGATCTCATCACATACTGTTGGTCAAGCATGTGGCTGACTGAAAATAAATTAAACTTAAGATCAGGAACATACAATACGTCCTTCAGGATGACAGGATGCCACTCATTTCCATCAAATGCCTCTAGTTCCACTGTCCCGGTCGCAGCACCATCTATCTCCGTCGAATCACCAAGTAGGATTGACAATGGTCTTCTTAATTCGTCAAATTCAGTGAACCAATTACAAAGTGAGGTCATGTGCTGACTCGTACTACTATTTTGATACCAAGTTGCTATCGTGTCCTCGAGCTGATGTGAATAGTTCTTCAAATCTGATGTCTTCAAGCTAACTGTGACCTAGGCCTTTGGTTTCTTTTGTTGGTCATTGTTGTTTGCTTGTTGTAGACACTCCTTTGCAAAGTGACTATTCTGTCCACATGAAATACAGGCATAATTTTTCTTGCAATATTCAAATTATTTAGCACATGGCTTGTTTCTGCAGTATCTTATGAAATGACCCTTCAGTCCACATTTGTGACATGTAGCGCCTCCCTTTTCATTTTGTTTGTTAACTTTCCTCGCGGCTTCTTTTTGTTTTTGTTTTTTTGCCATAAGTGCATTCGTGATTGATTCCTGTCCATTGCTTTGGTTGTTCTGTCTTTCATCCTCCAGTCGTAATCTCTCGATCATATAGTTGTGGAGTTTTTATCAACGCTTGTCACATTATCCCATGAAGTACCGAAGTGAGCTAGTCGGGGAGGTAACATACGCAGAATCATGGTCATCGTCCATGAATCTCGAACTGGATCATTCTCTGTTGAAAGTTGTTCACCTATGGACAACAACTCTATACAATTTTCTATAACCGACTTATTTTCATTAAATGTGTAAGTGAAAAATTGTCTTCTCAAAATTTTTATAGTCATGTCAGTCTTTGTGCCATAAAGTCGAACTAGTTTTTCTAGCATTTGCTTTGCTGACTGACAATTTGCAATTTTGAATGCTATTGGGTCGCTAATATTCAAAACAATGAGCTATTGAACCTCCAAGTCTTTTTAAATCCATGCCATGACATCAGGAGCTTCATCTGTTCCAGTAGGCCTTACTTTTACACCAGTAGCATTATTATATAGTTTCTTTGTTTTTATTACAACATCTAACTTTGATTTCCATGGCACATAGTTGACATTTCCATGAGTTTCCTGACTTAGCATCACCAATTGTAATTTGACTATATCCATGTTTATCACGTGACTTGACATTTAAAAGTGACTATACTTACAAGTTAGACAATTTTCAGTTTATTTTATTAACAATTTTGTACTGTTGGTCTCCACAGTTGTTGTTTCGTTCGTTGGACTGTTGCCGACTTGTTGCAATGCAATCCCGCTTGCGTGATGTTTGCACTCAGCATGCCTGTTTGAATACTATCCAACGTTTTTGCTCCAATCTTCATCTTTCCTCTACAACTTTCCAGTAATGTTTGTCTTCAAAGATTCTAGTTTATTGCCGTCCTGGGCCCATAACCTGTTGTTATTTTGTTTTGTTTGGGACCTTCTAATACACAGTATGATGTAGACGAATTCGTTTATTCAATTTATAAACAAAAAGATACATATCGAGTCGAAGACAAAGATTAGTTACAAGAAAATTAATGTGTCCAAAATACAAACAATGTTTTTATAACTAGTAATAGAAAATAAAGTTACAAAACGTTAACAATAAATCATAGTTGAAAATTATAAATCAGAATTAACAAAATTGAAATGTACATTCACAACTTCCAATACAAAATTAAACGTATAAAAGGTAGTTAACAAAGCTACCTTTTTGTGCATTGCCTAAGCTTGACTTGCAAAAGAAACCTCTTACATAGTAACAATTGGATGGCTCAGGCCTCATTTGTTACAAGAAATTTGCAGATACAAATTTGGAGTAAACTTGACACGCTTAACACTTCCTCATTATCTATATTTATTGGAAGGTTAAGTTTTGCAGACATGCCAACTAATTTTAAAACTTGAATTCGGACAACTTTCATTTTCTGGACATTTTTAATTTAAACTTAACACAAATAAATAACTTTATTTACATTTTGTTATTTATATTGTATAATTCATATTTTATCATTTCTATTGTAAGGTTTATAATGATTGCTGTGCAGCAGGCGTTTTATGAATCAGCCAAAAGCATTAATTCGTTCTCATCAAAGCGAAGGTATATAGTGCGCAAATAGGAATAAGACGTTTCTCATGCAAATTTTAGAATTCGCTCTTGATAGATTTGGTACAGGTTGGAAAGTGGACAGTGTTCCTATAAGCTGAAATAAGTTAAGTAATAGTAGTGAGAGGACATGTTGCAGGGTGTCTGGATTGGGCTCCTGTATTTCGGGGTTGGTACAGCTCTGATGATGAGTGTCACAGTTGTGATATTCATCTTGTTAATAAAGGCATAAATATAATGTGGCTCGTTCATAGCAACATCATGCGTATTAATAGAAAATATAATATATGTCGAAAATAAATAAAAAAGTAGATGATGTTCAATGACTTGTTCCACTACGTTTCGTTCATCCTCCTGCCATGTATTGTTTGCGAGTGCTCTCAGGTCGGGAAATTGAGTACCTGGGCGAGTGTCGTGATTTTAGAAATCACAAGTAGGTTAGCAATATAAACGCGTAAACAATCTATCACGACGATTTCATAATTATGTTTCTGGCATTAATACAATGTTACAGCAACAATTTTAATGGAAATTTTTATGTCTACAAGTGTAATTCGATCCTTTTACACTTCTTGATTCGATTCAAAACATTCGATAATATTTCAGAATAGAAATTAGCAGTCAACTAAAATTGTGTATATTCAGATATTAATATTGTACAAAATGAAAATAAGAAACTATAAATACGTTTATTTGTATCACTGTTCTTGTATGATATATATTTTTCTTACTACGATTCATTTATTGTCATAAGCAATGTAACATATGATAATGACATTTTGAGTATCTAAAACAAGGCAAAAACTATATATTAGAACTAGCATGCATATTGTTTACTGGGAATATACATTGAAATATATATTTTACATCTAATTAAGTCAAATTGTATTCATTTTAAGTAACAAAAATGTGGGGTAAGAAATTGAAAGTCATTAGTGGGCTCGAAATACATGCTACAAAATAGGAAACATACGATTACTTCAAGAAATTGTTTATGAAACATTATTCTGTGAAATTATTTTAGTCAGACTGTGTCAAAAATTTAGAATAAATAAACATTAAGAAATATGTTTTTAGTTATTTGAACCCATAGACATATAATTGTACTTTTCTTAAAAAATGGTGTCTTAACTGCAATACTGTAGTAGGTTTGGGTCTCTAGATGTTAATATAAATATATGCTATTTATTAAGAACCTGTGCAAATGCTTCCATTGATAATGTAATCACTCCATAAAAGATAATACGTATTGGTTTTTCACATCGAATTTGAATGATATTAATAGACTTTTTTGTTGCAAAAGACGTGTCCATCCATTTAATATTGTATCTATTATAAATTGTGTTTTATTAATCAACAGCATATTTCAACTCGTATGATTTACATATATACAAACACTAAGTTTTTTATTTTGTAACATCTTTCTTTATTTAAATCACCAAAATAACAGCAAATTCCTAACATAATCACTGCTGTCAAAACAGGAGGTAAAACTCGCAATAATTTCTGTAGATTTTCTATGTATATTTTTGCCTGTAATAAAATTATATAATATTTCGTTTTTCAATATAAATAGAAATTTTACTGTACTTACAAAACTTAAAAAATTCATTATTTATGACTAATTCATTTAATGATTTAAAGGATCAACAACTTTGGATCATGCATAAATCTTTTACTTTCAAGGACGGATTAAAATTAAGACAAATTGTAACTTTTTCTAGGCAATATGATATGTTTCAGGACTAAATTTTTGTGATTGACATGCTTATCGTCAGACTATTGTTTCTACGCAGCTAAAAAATATTCAAATTTCTATTTATGTTTCTCTCATCATTATTCTTGGAACAGATCTGTATGCAACTGGGATTAATGTAGAAAGTGAATATGATAACGAATAATCTAAACATTCATAGAATAATTGCAATATAAACAGTAAAAGAGCATTTCTTATAAGAAATCGGTTTATAGTAGGAAAATCGATTTACTGAATGATTTGTACCATGCGCATATTTTAGTGGCTCCCGGCATCGACGTGCCGTTTTTAGAGGAATAAAGAGACGCTTTTAAGTGTCTCGCCTACGAGACGCTTGTGAGACGCTTGTAATGATCATCCGCACGCTGAGATATTCAAATTCCGAGAAGTATTTTGAAGTGCGTTTTCAAATATTTGAGGATTATGGCAATTAAATATTTTTTCAATAAAGCTTCTAAAATGACTTCTAAATGAGAAAATATAAACATTTATTTGTTAACTAATTTGTTAACAATTGACATCTAGAAAACTAAAGTAATACATTTCCACGACAATTATAAAAAAAATCAAACAAAATTTCTTACCGAAAAGGTTTGCCTTCAGGCCCATGTTACACATTTTTCTTGAATACGGAAACAAAAATACAAAATGTCATTTTATATACCAACTCTTCTTCCAACTAAACTTCGTCCAGTAATTTTTATTAGTTACAAAGTAAAATTGAAAGTGCAAAAACTCGATCTCGATCTGGAAAACTACCACGGGAAAACGAACAATATCATCAATAATCTACAGAAACTCTTCAAATATCAATCTTTTTATCAGAGAGAATTTAATTAATTAATTAAAGTAAATCACAGCACGTATTGAAAAGTATAAAAATAAAAAAACTATGAAAACATATTGGTTGAATGAAAAACAAATTAATTAATTGAATTAACTAACATTTTCATTCAATCAAATCACTTTTATATAAATATAATTGAATTCTGTTTGAATTTAGGCATAATTCATTAACAAAATCTACTCTTATACTTATTTTTATTCAATTAAGCTCTAAAAATAAATCATAAATTCACTGTTTCAGATAAATGAAGCTCTTAATATATAGCTGATGGTAATTTTATAGAGCTTCAATACTGTCTTTTAATTTTCGAATAATTTAATGTAATTTATTATTTTACAGAAATTTTGAAAATTAGGAATAAAAAATTGGCTAGATTTATTTAGCATAACCTAATAATTAATAAACTTTTTACAGTATAATAAATTATTTAATCTTCAATTATTTTTAAAATTTAAGTGAACTCAACTTGTCAGCGTTTAAATTTTATTTTTGTTCCTTATAGTTTATGTGTTATAAATAAATAATTTTGCCTTCGAAGGAACTTTTTTATTTTTCAAAAAACTATTGTTTATGACGTTTCGAAATTTGTCATCATCAGATCTAAAAATGTACACCATAAATTAAAATCCATCTAAAATCTGTATATGAAATTTCGAATAATATTACATTTCAAATTTGTTTAAATAATATTACAATTAAGTTATTTAAAAATTTAAAAATAAAATTTTTTTCGTATAGTAAACTCCATTGCGTTTAATTCTGTTTAAATCAGCTACTAATCGTCGAAGAAATTCATTCGATGAATATGGTTTTGTAGTGCCGAAATAACATCCAATCATGAAAACTTTTCTACTTGGATAAATCGAACATAACATTGGCCACAATTGTTTTTCTGTTGATTTTTCTCCGTACGGTAATCCATCGATCCTGATCTGTAGTTTTAGATGGTCTGGGATATTTGCCTTTCTTCTTTTCAAATAATTCAGTACGCCTCTTTCAATTCCGAAGTGTATGTACTCTTCAGGATTCATTTTATAAACCGTACATTTTTCTTTCGGCGTTTTCATTAAGGTTTTTCCCAGTTTCGGAAGTCCAATGGATGGAAAAAACTGTATCAAAATTGTCAGCAAAGCTGTGAGACACTTCACATTGACTCTAAAAAGTAATGTCCAAGTAATTAATTGCGCTTTGATAGCATCACTTAGCGTCGGAACCTTGACTTCTTCGTACGCTTTTTCGGTCATTTCCTCTTCTACATCTATTTTATCTTTTCGGGCTGTACTAGCTGCAGTTCATACTTCTAAAGTTTGGAAAATTTCTGTTGTAGGAATCTTTTCTTTAATCATAACAGACTTGTTATCATGAAAAAAGTTCCTGCTTACGTCTAATTTTTTATTGCAAAATTTAGATGCATTTGTGGATTTTTCATTGCTTGATGATATTGCTTGGTCATCTAAA
>JABFQD010001063.1:0-20298 GCA_022817045.1 Psix sp. ZL-2020 | reverse complement strand
ATCTATTGTTTTGTCCTATTTTTGCAAGTTTATTTTTTTCTTTTTGAAGTTGTCACTCTGACTTCTTATACATTGCAAGCATAGGACGATTCCCCTTGCCCCGCACCACCCGAGTCAATATCCTTAAGTCTATTTTCTTTTATCATAATTTTTGTTTCATTAAATTAGGTTTGAAATAATAGAAGTTGAAGCTTAAAAAATCAGGTAACTTGTATTATTAATAGAAATTAATCTATAAGTTAAAATTAAACATTTCAAATATTTTGTATTAGTACAAGATCAATTATTATCGAAAAATGAATTGTATTAGGAAACCCGCAGCAGTAGTGTTACTATTGCTTCATTTACATTGATAGCACTTAAAAATTAATATAATTAATCTAGGAAGCCAGAAGATAATGATGTAATATAATCATTTTTGATACAAGTTGGAAAGGGAAGACAGACTTGAAGCAAAGATAAAGAATAACGATTTTTTTTGTAATTTTACAGATTACAATGTACTATCTTTGAGCTTCAATGACATAACGGATAATGAATTTAGGAATGAAAATAGATTAAATTACAATATATTGATTGACGCAATATTTTAATGCACGTACTTTGAACACATTGTAACCTGGAATATTATAATTTATCCCCTTGTTTTTATAAACTCCAATATTAGATTTGTATCAGAATCATACCAACCACAGAACGCTTTCAATATAAGTATCGCTAACAATGCCGTATAAATTTTACAAGATCTATTTAAGTATGAAGTGCCCAGAATTCGTCAATAAATAATTATATGACATTATAATACTCTCTACTATTTTCAATTTTGCCACTTTAACCGACTAATCAACTATCGGGTACAGTAGCAAAAACTGCATGTCATATATCTTCGTGAAACCATTGAATATTTAACTAGCGTATTATTATTAAATTCAAATTATTTGAAAACACTACGTTTAGTTTTATAAACAATTTAACACAGATCTATATTATTAACATCTTAAGATTAATTATATTTTCAATCATTTATTGAAATTCTGTACTATCGTAGAAATTTAATTTTTCTAGTAAATTTTGTACTGTTGAGGAAAAAACAATCTGTTACATGAACTATCATTTATCAAAATATATGAATTATCCAAAATATAATATGTGTAGATAAGTTGTGACTTTGCCAAGCTAACATATAGGTAAACTAACGTTCCTGCAGTGGTTTTAATGACCAAGAAACATCGGAAATCTACAGAAATATTCTCAGAAGGATTGATGATATGAGCAATTCCACGAGAAACGGCCACTTAGCTGGCCACTATAGTTGAGGATTTTTAAATTAAGAGCATTAAGAGCTACTTTTAAAATTCATTTATTCACTCAAAAAACATGATCCATTTTTGTCGGTTTTATTTCAAAATTCCACAGAAATCAATAGAATCAAGCAAGCACGTTGGCGCAAATTCTCCTAGCTTTTTTCTATACCATTAAAAATTAATATATTATAATTCTTCTTATTTTGTAATCCAACTTGCAGGAACTGAAAACCGATCAACTTCGGTTGCCTTAACGATTCGAGTCAATTATATATAGCACACAAAATTTCTACTGAGATTTCTTGTCGAACTGTACCATTATGATAACATAAGAAGACATCGTGCTGAAAATCTGAAAAATACCGTAGAATTTGTTAGTACTCGGACTCCATCTACATTAACTTAATAATTTGCTGCACTTATAATTTATTTAGAAAATTACGTATAAAATTAATATTACCATACCGAATGGATCAAAGTACGATTTAATGGAAAAAGATCTAACGCAGTGAAATTAATGTCCATAAAACTTAAATGAGCTGAAAATTCTTCTAGCTGAAATGAGAATTTACTTAATATTTAAAAACTATATTGAATTTTTTCACGAATTATACTATTTTTATTTGTATAATAAATACAAGAACTGAATTTAACATTTTAACAAGAAAACATCGTTGAACCTAATTTCATTCGATTTTGAATATTATGTTGAAGTTTATATTTATACATTTTTTTGCAAAAAAAAATGTATTACTGAAAACAAAAAATATGAATCATGGTATTAATAATTTAAATTAACAGTCTTTGTTTCTGAACGATCACTTTTACTATATGAAGAATCTTAATGACTATTATATATTTAGTCGTGCAAATAACTGAACCAATTATCGCATTGCAACTTGTAAATTATAAGTTCTACATCTAATGCCACGCCAAATTATAAGGTACATTACCGTGTGGCATTAGATTTCGTTCGATGTGAAAAATTGAGAGTAACAATCAATCATTATCATTCGGTTAGTGAATTACACAATTTGCTATAAAAGCACTCAAATATATTTTACTAAAGCGAATATAAAATAAATTCGATCAAATTGTTTATCCAATGAATATATTAGGATGAATCTTTCCAAGAGCATTTCATTTACTCGATCGCTTTAATTTATCTTGCAACGCAATTTTAAATCCATCTAAATGCACTTCAAATTGCTCACGCGACTTAGTTGCAAATATTTTTCTTCTTGCGTTTACATCCGTGCCATCGATTGTATCAAAAATAATCCGTTTTCACGATGAAAATTCAATTTGCTTTTCTACTTTAATGGCACATCGCCTGAACGTAATCCGGGTTTTTAACATAGAATAGAAAATTGTATTCATTTCACATTTCCGCAAGTAGGTTGAACGTTTTTCGGTTTTGAATGACGCAGTTGATTTAATTTTGCGTTGTAATCAAGTAAATCCACGCTCAACCCCCGTCACAATTATCTGTCTTACGATCCCGTGTTAGGCGTCATAACCGCACGACTAATGACATTCGTCTATTTTGCAAACACTGTTTTATATGATTAAATACATACTGTCACACAGTTTCAAATGTTTGTTCTTTTTTAAAAGTATTCAATTTAAAATTTCTCCCACTAGATTTCACTTAATAAATATTATTGCTTTATAGATTGCTGGCATACACATTCAATTACACTCAATAAATAATCAAACTCGTTTAAATACAAATAGTTACTAATTAATATCACCTTACCAAGAAAAAATCGCGTATATGCAAAATAAGTGTGACAGTTATTGGATACAAATAACGTAACTTACTAGTTATCCTTTTAGAATTTTCCGCAGTAATACAAGCAAACTATAATTTTATGACCACACATACAGTTTTCCACATTTGAAACATCTTATTTTTCATCTCCGATATTGTGGTTTCCTCGTACTTCGAAAATATTTCCATTTTATAGGAAAATGAGTGAAACACATTCATACAGTTGAAGAATCATGTATACATATCTTGGCTCGATTCTACATTTAGATATGAAATAAAAAAATGGATGATCGTCGAACTAGTCGCAGAGGATCTTGGAAATAATAGTCGTGTTGAGAACTACAATTGTGAAGAAATACACGGAGATGCTTGCATCTGAGGTCGAGTCTCGGGGCTGTACAGTTATTTTGTGCTCACCTATAAACATGCATGTACACACGCAATTGACCAATCATGGTCAACATACAATCAACATGTTGATTGCAATTGGTTAATCGCGTGTATGTTCTTTAACTTATGCAGCGTAGGTTTATCCGACGTGCATGCTCTCTGCGTTATTTTCCGCTTCGCTAATGATATTTTGTCACGTTTTACAAGAATCTTTAATAACTCATCTTACGTAAATTACTATTCGATGAAACATGAATGCTTTTCTTCCGTAAGAAATATCTTTTCGCGGCCAATTTTTCATGAGATTTTATTTGATCTGGTATAGTGGATTAGTATAAACTTGAGCTCTTTTTTGTTAGCGCGATTAACTATTATAAAAGTTTTGTCCATCTGAGCGAGATAATTTTTTTGGCAAACCACAATCTCTACGGTGCGGATATAAAATTATTTTTGACTGCATGTGAGAATTGCTCGCTAGTTTGCACGATGAATTCTTCGATTCATGCAAGTCCTTGATCCGGATAAAGCCGCGCTTTTACTTATCGTCCTTCGAAACGACTACCCCGACGGAAATTAGCGTAAAAATCGAGGACAATCGTAGCCGAGAAAATGTATTATTTCGGGCTAACCGGCAGGTCGATCGTGAAATTATTCATCTAGAACTTCGCCAACTTTGAGAGCGAATTCATCGTGAAATTTTGCGATATCATAATTTTTAGAAACAACTCGACAAAGTTTGTCGAGAATTCCGAAGTGATTTTAACGTCGAAGAACATTCATTGACAGCTTGGGCAAAGTTAGAGTTAACGTGCTGTGCAGTTAGTGATTAAAAATTGCTAATTTTTCGTGTTAGAAATTCAATCAAAGTCAAAAATTATTCAGATTTGTGGGTCTTGATTTGAAATAACATTGATTTAGAACATTAAACGATTTTACATGTTTATTCATTTGTAATGTAAATTGCGTTTCGACTAAAAAATGATCAACAATGAAGTTCTATTAATTTATAAATTGTAATATTTTTTAAAATAATACATAAAATTTATATGAATTATTTTTGTATTTATTTCTATTACATTCTTTCGAAATATATTTACCACAATTCTAAACACATACGAAATAAAGAATTCGTAAAATAGGAAACTAAACCAACTTTGTAAGTGAAAAACATGTGAATGCATAACTTTTGCATAGTATACAAGTAAATGTTTTATCAAGAATCAATTTTCATCAAATTCTTTTATAGAATAAATGAAATATTGACATGGAAATTCTGATTATGAAAAATTTTATTTGACGTGAATTCAATTTTTAAATTACAAATTTAATAAATTAATTTAAAAGCTAAAGAATGTTGGAAAAATAATAAAATATATATAAAATCAATCAATTTGATAAGTAAATATTTATATTATATATAAACACTGTCACTTTATGAAAAATTACAGTATAAAAATATTATAAATGAAAAAATGGTTTGAATATTGAAAAAGTTGATATAAAACCAATATACTGCTTATTAATTAAATTCAATTTGAAAAAACATGCTCTTTTTATGAATATTTATATCAAGTATTCATAAAGTGTCAGCCGTATCAATTTTACGGATATTACATTTTTGAGTAATGAAATGTTAAAATTGAAAATTTGGAAACTTATAATATATAAAATAATGAATATTTTCAAGTATACATTATTCTAATAAAATTAAAATATTTTTTTCATATTCTCATATTTCACTTTTCAGCATAATTTACGCACAAATTTAAAACAAAAAATGGTATTTTTTCTCTCTAATAGATAGAAAAGTTTTGGAATGGCAAATTCCTAAAGGTCAGATGAACAATGTGACATTGTGCTGAATTAAATGCGTGACTCGATTATTTTTATTTTATCAAGATTAGTCAAGGACACGGTACAACAGGCTGTGGCCGTCGAGTCGTGGCGGCCAAATGGACAAACTAAGTATGGTGCGCTCAACTTACATGAGGTCGGGCCGAAAATGATGTATCATGGCGCAAAAGGCAAGTCCGTCTCGCCACGAGGTGGTCATGTTTATGACATTGACGCCTGGGTAGCCCTCCGTGATGCGTCTGCACCACAATTCCAAAGCCTTGGTTCCACGGCGTTCAACCATTTTAGTTCTTTAGTTTACACTCGCGTATCCCTCCTTCCGGTTGGAGATACCTGCTATCTGGCTGCCGGATATCCGTGGCCGGGTCTCACCGTTCAATCTGCAATTCAATCAGAGAAGAGGTTTCATTACTTCACCTTTAATAATACTCAGTGATGTAGATTTGCTTTGTATATTTCGTCTCTAATCAACATTTCAAACTCAATTACGCATTATGAGTGGCAAATGAAAATTTTCATGCAAATAAACGCAGATAGGAACAGGCAATTATCATTTCAAACATATACAATTATTTTGCGGGGGGTTGTCTTAGTTTGAAAGGTATTGTTCACACAGAGCACATATATTTTGGGAAAAAGTAGCAAAACAGATGCTTTCGCGATGAATATTTAATTTTGTGAAAAATTCAGCGACTGTACGACAGACTGCGAATTATTGTAAGTCCGCTCACGAGAATACTATGTATATGTTAAAATCACGAGTCACTGAAAGTTGTTTGGCCACTTAATGGAAGATTCGAATTGGCTAATAAAAAGGCAATTTCGCAAAAACAAATTGAATAATATAACATTTATAGTGAGTAATTAATGACATGAATCGTGTACGTTTTATACACATTTAGCCATGACATAATCTGGGAAATCTACAACCGCTGTGAAAACAAGACATCAAATCACGTACGGTACTTGTTGACATTATAACCGTTTTATAAATAATGAAAAATGCTATGCCTATAATAATACAAACACCGATGCGGTAAGATAAAACTGCGCTGATTGACATTCATTTTCTTATCGTGCAGTTATCAAAACTAAACTTTATAATCATTTTATATGCAAACAGTTATGTGGATCTTGCAAATGAAGCCCGCTAATAATGCAGCAGCATCGTATGTGTTTGCACAACTGAGATGCTTGAGTTAAAGCAAAATAACGAGTGTTACGAGAGCATGGTTCAAGATACGTCATGATACCGAACTCATACTTAATGTGTGAGATTAAAATTTTATAAGAGTTTATTGATTTGTTAGCAATTTGTATGGCAAAATTCTGTATTCTTTATTGGCAGTATAGAATATTCATTTTATCATTTCAAATATTAAATCAACGAATTTCGTAATATGTAGACAGTATCTGTGTTTCTGCGATATATTTGTACAATATTTTTGGTATCATAGCTATTCTCACACATAAAGTGAATAAATATTATACACATTAACATAGCTAAATGGGTCTACAGAAGTGATAATCTAAAGTTACAATTTCTTCAAGCGATTATTTCGCTTTCAGTATCGCGGCTTGTTAACATTTATCTCATTTTCGCTCATTATTATATTTTCATATTAGCATTTCTATTTCATATTACCGCTCGTTTCCGAACCGAATGTTGTAACAACCGGATTTCCGTTGAAAACTTTCTAATCAGAATTATAATTAAAGGGTGTGTTGAAACAATCGATAAAATTCGTCTAGGTTTCGCGAAATAACAAAAACATACCAAACATCACGCTAACCTTTCGTATTTAGCGATCTGTTGGGATATGAATTTCATTAGTTGGGACTGCCGCTTAACGATTCTCGAGGTCACGATTTGTTTGACCATTGGTAGGTAATCTGTTGGAACCTATATTTTAAGTTTAACTTAGCAATTTTCCGAGCATATATATCAGTGTTTATGCGCGATTAATAGCGTTTTTATGAAACGAATAATAAAACTGCGCGACACGAAATAACGAAGGAGATTTTGTTTTGATGAAAAATAGCCCGGCGGATCTCCAGAGGTCACGGGACTCGTCAACTGAACTACAAAACAAATAAATATCAGTAGTCAACTTTTTCACATATAAAAAAAACAAGCTGTAAAAATCCGAACCACGAGACTTTGACTGAAAATAAAAAGACTAACTTGTTTATCGAGTAAACTTTCACGTCAAGTAACAACAATGTCTGACAGTATAAAAAATGCCATTGAAAATGAAAAGATCAAATTTTGCCCAATTTAATTTATTCCATGTTGTTAAATTTGAATAAAAAATGAATTTAGTAATCGAGATAAATTTTGCATGCTACAATGTTGGAGATAAATTTGCGATATTTAAAATGGTTGAACGCGAGGGAAATTTGCTGGCGGAAAAACGGCGGCAAGAAATCCACAGCGAGATCGTCCCATTTGACCGATAACTTGATAGTATAATAACGTTCCATGTAGCGCGAAGCTCATCTCGCGGTCTCGGTAGCGTAAGCTTATGGAATGATTAATGCTTTTCTCGACTCATTGTGAGTGAAACCGAGGTGCGCAGAAATAAGTAAAAGTTACTCGTGCAGCGTGGTGGGCTCAAGTGGTCGGCCTTGTTCTGCGATTGCCGGCTATGAGGTCGTGTCGGCATTACTCGGTGGCGCGCAGGTGAGAGAGATGCCTGCGACGAGACAGATATAGAAAAGCGACAGAGCAATAGATGCAAGCGACATTTCGATGCGCGCCGGTCACTGTGCATCTCGTGCTCTGACAACTTGAGATGCATACAGCCGATATCGAAAGTTCACCACCGACAAGCGATTCGATGAAATCGAACGTGTCTTGCTCCACGTCCATTCAATTATAAATATTTACTTCACTTCCATTACCCGATTGCTTTAATTCATTCCAATGTTCGCATTTTTTGTTTACATAAATTTAATTAGTCATATCAAAATTATCACTATTTAATTTACGTAGATATTTTTTTCTATTACTGTTTATCTTTTAGTGGTTTTTACTCGAAATTTATTTCTATTAATTGTATAATATAATTAATTTCATATTTATACTTTTATGGCACATAAACATAAAATGAAACTGTACAAATGCAATTTTCATCATATAATTCGATTTATATAATAATTCATTTAATTATTTTGCTAACCATTTTCTGCTTAGAAATGTGTTATTTGAAAATCGTCAATCATTAAAACATTAATTATAAAGATAGCATTTTTATAATTGTTATGAATATTGAAAATTTCTTATATTCAATACTTCATTAAACATGAATTGATAATGAATTAGCGATATATTTAGTTTTCCAAAATTAACGTTATAGGTATTATTTGTAGATATGCTTGTATGGGTAGTATGTGCAACGTTATGTAATTTTCCACTGTGGACCGTTTAATTAACTTGCAGATGTCTGTCCATCATGAGTCTTGTTATTTACATACAACCAGAATAAAAATCCAAGTTTCAATTTGCATTTCCACTGAAATACTAATTTGTTGGGTAGTATGAAGAAATATATATATCAAATTTAATGTTAATGTACAGCTAGAAAATAGACTAATTATCCAAACAAAAAATTAATATTCATAACTGACATGTTATAATAAATAATTGAAACAGTATTAATAGTCGCAACATAAATGATTTTTCTTTGATACGAAAAGAAAAGTCATTCGACTTTTTTATTTTCGAAAAAATGTTCATGGAATTCGGAACGTGTAGTGACACTAAAAACCCGACAAAGTATACTTAAATCACATTCGCATGATCGACCATAAAGTGACTCAAGTTATTCGCGCTTCGACGCCTTCACATTTCAAATTAAAATTTGTTAAATCCGATGTATCAACTTCAACACACAGTCAAATGAAAAAGACAGATTCGCGGTGAAAAACATGAATCCAGATAGAAATATATTTCACGCGAATAAAAAATGATTCCCGTTTTTGCCTACATTGATTTTTGTCGCATTTAATTTTTGCCTGGCAACATAGTCTAAATGTTATCGTGAAAATCGCGAGACATTAACATCGCTAAACTGCATTTGAAACATGGATGTAACCTGCGATGAAATGTAAAGCCGTATATAATTACGAAATACGACCTTTAATGCAAATCATGAATAATATTGTATTTATCCGCCGAATATTCTCGTAACTATATATTCGCGAGTAAAGAAACCATATTTTAACTCAACTTTATCATTCGCTCGTTTCGTAATATCATCGATATGCAATCGAACATCAAACAATGTTTTCCCATATATAAGTCTTCACGCGTTTAAAACGAAATTATTGTTTTTCGAAAGCAAAAGGAATCAACGCGCTGAAATGAAAAGCACTATTTTTTCCGGTTCTTTTGTCAGCTCTTATTACTTTTTTTTCACGCACATCTGACATACTTTTGTCTTTCGCTTTCACGCTCATATATTTATATATATATGTACATCAGAATTGGTTGAGTTCGCTTTACGCTTCGCGATTTTCATGAAAGCATCGCACGCATAATGGGGAGAAAATATCGAACGGAAGCACGAAAATGCATGCGACGAATTGCTTCGTTACTTACAGTCGCGATGAACTGCTTAAACGACATAATTATAGGTTACGAGAGAAAATTTAAAAAACTTCCAATGATTACGATAAGAAACACTTGCAATTTTGCCGCCGAAATCGGCTTATGTGTGGGTTACAAATGACGGTTTCGAAATCTGTGAATGAACACCAACTTGAATGGAGAAACCTTTCTTGTCAATTGGAAAAAGATTTTGAACAGAAAGAGCTATCTTAATGATAAAATGACAAAATAACTCTTGGAGGATGATGACTATTTTCATAGGCTTAACTGAATTTTTTTGCAGAGGAAAAGTTAAAATACTTCAATGAAATGATTCATAACATTTGTACCCCAGAGAGAAGTTTATGTAACCGTACATTACGACGAGTAAGTATTGGTAACCTGTATTTATTCATAATCGCGCTCAGGTTATAATTATATTTAGCCGTTCCGGTTGAAATTACGCCATTTTTATATACAAACACACGTGTCGAAATGATTTTCCCCGCATAAGAAATAATAGATAGAAGTGATTTATTGAAA
Organism: Psix sp. ZL-2020; assembly: GCA_022817045.1. Classification (NCBI taxonomy): domain Eukaryota; kingdom Metazoa; phylum Arthropoda; class Insecta; order Hymenoptera; family Scelionidae; genus Psix; species Psix sp. ZL-2020. The sequence goes on along the minus strand of JABFQD010001063.1, from coordinate 9,842 downwards.
TTACACTGTTAGACGTGTGAGAAATGATCGTGAATTATTTCGTAGCTGACTCGAACTTCCGTATTCTTCGATAGATTAAACCGCAGCTTCAAATTCATAATTTATCGGCAAATTTCTTTCCTTTTTTATACAATCTTAAACATCCCTTTTGTGATCGATATTTCTGCAGACTCTTTTGTAAACGTTTATCTTTCTTTTTTTTCGAAGAATTGAATTTTAATTGTCCTTCATCGAATTTCAAAGATTTATTGATGCTTTTGTTCAAATTAAAATATCGAACATTTTTCCGAATTGCGGTTCTTTGAAAGGATTAAAAGTCCTTTCGTGCCATTCGAGTATCTAGTTGAATACAAATCAAAGCATGCATTCTGATAAGAAAAGAAAACACGTTTTCACATGGAGTGCGCGTCTTTATAAACACATTACAAAGAAATTTCTTTGTTAGAAAAACTTAAAAACAGACTTCAATTTCCTCATTAACTGAAGTCCATCTAACGAAGAGATAATAGCATTATCTCATGGATAATCTGTTATTAAACACCTTCCGATGCAATCTCTCTGACAATTGTTTTCTTCCGTTTTGAAGTAAAAGTTTAAATGCACACAACACTTTCCGACATAACTGTAAATAACATCTGAAAACGTTTGCTTATACTTTTACCTTCTTTCGAATCAAAATTCAAAACAAAAAATAAACTTTCGCCAAAATATAATAACCAATACCACCAACGATCTTGTTTATAACGACTCGGGGCATAAATACGCTTCATTAACTCTTTTCAACGTTCAATTGTTTCCCCGTTGTTTCTCGATGAAATCGATCTCTAATTCTGTTTAACTGCGACCTATCGCCGATTCATTGTAACATTATTTATTCAAATTACACAATTATCGTCACCGTGCCACTACAATTTCGAACTCTATATCACTTCACAATCACATTTCGTTGAACGCAATTTTGATTTTTATTATTTTTCCAGAAAATTCCTTGTCCAATTAACAGAATCTCACTATAAATGATAGCACAGTTTCACTAAATTGTATTATTTATGATTTGAGTAATGTGAAAATCGGAAGCTGATAACTCGTTGTTTATTTCTATGATCATTCATAGATTGAACTCGCGGATATAAATGAGTACTCACTTTCAATGGAGGAGTCTTGGTCGCGGAGAAAACTCGTAAGTCTAGTCTCCGTGAATGAAGCGACTTTTTTCAACTGCACAATGTACCGGAAATAAAGCCGAGTCGCAGACTAGTACTATTCTGGACAATTCACAACATAGAATGATTCTCGTTTGTCACATTGTCCTGTATATATCGGAGATGGTCCAAATTCTTAAGTGGGAGCGAAGTTACAGAGGAGAGGGGGAAAGAAAGGTTCGAAAATCTACATTACTTCGAAAGTACTAATCGGCTTAGCCAGGCTCATTCTTGTTATGAAAACTTTGAATTTTCTTTATTTTGATGTTTCATTGACATTTTAATACACAGAATGACAATTGATATTTTAAATAGAAGAGTTCAACAATTCAACAAAAAAAAAAAAAAAAAAAACCATTTGTAAGCCAATTACGTGTTGTAAATACTTGAAGAAAACCCATCTAATACATTAACAATTCAAATTATGTTTGTTATAAGTTATTAGTTCCAGAATTGAAATTAGTATTTATACAATAGATACATTTATCAACCTTTTAAAGTATGATAACAAATTCAATGACAAAGCTAATCAGACTTTAGATTAATTTATGAAAATTATATTTATCTTTCGTATAGATTAATTATGACCAGGACAATAAGCTTTCATGCATATTACTTTGCATTTTTATAGGATTATTCAATTTAATAAATGAATCATCAGAGTTGGAAATTACAAATCGTAAAAGTTTATTCACCGTGTCGGAATTGAAATAAAAACTCTAGCAATCTCACATTATTATAAAAAAACTAACTATCGATGAACTTATTCTATAAGGGACTTGATAATTGTACGGTAATCTTGTCATTAAAACTTTTAAATTCCACTTATAACATTGGCAGTAATTGTTACAGTTTTTCGTCGTTTCGCGGACGATAAGTAACTTCCTGAAGCGTATCAATCCATCGTTTCTCGCGAAATATTTTCCGGCCGCAGGGATAGCATGACATCTAGCAGTTATCGTTAAATGTTAAGATAATTTGTAAGCTATATCGGTTATTTTATTGCAGGATGGATGAATTTTCGATTTATTAAAGTTGTGGCGAATGAAATACAACTCTATTACTATCATGATAGTATTACTTAAATTCGAAATTTAAATTTAGATATGTACAAAAATTTCTGTGAATTACGGTTCGTTGATAATATAATAATTTAAATATATAAACTTAATTGAATCACTTATTGTTATCTGTAAGAAGTTGCTCCGGCTAGCCTAACAATACGTGAATGTCAGAATAATTAGATCAAGGTTCTAAAACAAGTATTTTTTGTATAAAATGGTACTAGTTATTAATGTCACTTGTGAGAGATATGTGTCACGTTTAACGTAAGTGAAATTATTCTTAGAAAGTTATGATTATAATACTAATTTTTGTAAAGTTATTTTTTCTTTTTCAGAAAAGCAGTTCAGTTTTTTAACAATGGTAAGCTTCTCAAAAAAATCTATGTTTCTATTATTCACGTATATAGTACAATTTCCAACTCCTTTTCGAAAGCAGTATTCATATTTAAATAAAAATCGTTTTGAAAATAATACTCACATTTATTATTTTGTTTCGTATAAAACACTGAAGTATATTTAAAAAGTATATTTTTAAAGTATATTTGTACATAATTTAAATTAAAAATATGAAAAATATTTGTTGAAATGGCGAAATTGTAGAAATAACGTAAATTGTTCATGCAAAACATCTTTTCATGCTTACTGGCATTAGATGGATATGTTGACGACACAAATTTCTCCTTGAATCGTAAAACAGAATTATCATATTAAAGCATTATTTTCATTAAGTAATTACATTAATGAGCATCCTTTTTAATCTGTCAATGATCGACTAAGTCCACGTCATGGTGATTATTTCTCGGCGTCAAACAGAACACATACATATATACGCACACAATAGCATGGTACATTCAAATGAGTACCCCTAACCTTTACCGACTCCTTGTTAATTGCACAATTACATTGTTATAGAAAATAATAAAAAATGCGCATTGCTCAATAACGCACGATCGTTGTATCCCTTCATTTCGAAATAAAGCACATGTCTCGCAGAGTTAGAGAAGGAAACGCATAACATTCGATCAGATGTATGAAATCGATAAAACTGTTACTTAATTGTTTTCTAGGATTTGAAAATTCACGCTTTCATCGTCTCGAAGCGATTTATATCGATACTTAATTTATGACAGTTGTTTACAATACAATCTTAGTTATGGCATGTTTATATCTATGTTAGTCTTAAATGCTTTAATTAAATAATTCTCAGTTTCCTTTACAACACTTCACTCGGATTGAAGCATTTTTTGGATGCGAAAAATAAATTGTTGCACATTGACTGACGTTATCTGCAATTACACTCTCTGTTGAACATACTTGGTAGTTATAAATAAATCTATTATTGAGAATCATAATAGCACAATTTTATAAGAGTTAAATTACAATCAAATAATAACAAACAATTTCTCGGATTTTTATTTCAACAACGTATATTTGATATGCGAAAAACTTTAACTATCGGTTCAAAACCGAATATTCAAAACTGAAAAGTGAAAATTGTGAAGTCAATTGAATAGAAAAAATAGTTTTCCATGAAGTATAAATATTAATACTGAATATTAAAAAAGGCAATGAACTCTGAAAATGGCATGTTGTTATTTCATTACGCGTCAGTGAAGCAAATGACTACTATTTAAATCTATTTAAACAAGGTAGAGTCTTAAGTGTTCGTCAAACAATGTTATTTTTTATGGTATATATAAAGCACATATTAATTATCCGTCCTATACTGATTCGTTACATAATCAGTGGTAATAAACGTTTTTGGCGTAATGAATTGCAATTTTATTAGAATATTTCATAATTTAATATATTTATAAATACATCATTTCAATGCTATATATTATCTAGTTATTTAAACACGAAATGTGTCCATAATTGTTATTTAACAATTATAAAATTAGTTTAGTATAAATTATAATTCTCTGAAATTAAACATAGTTTCATTTTCGAAACAAAAGCAGAAGTAATATAAATGTTGTTATGACACACAGGCTTCACCGCAATAATTTTGCATGTTCTTCACTTATTTTCATTCAAAACAACGTGGAATGTAATAAACGTAACATCCAACATGAGAAATCTTTCTCACGTGTTGGATAATGCCATTTATATTAACACTAAAATCACCATCAGAAAAGTCACGAATTGAATTCTTACATAACGACACGAGTGAAAACGAATTTTCGTAGCATCTGTGTCATCTCTTATCTGATTGTCTAAAGCGTGTGCAATCTGAAACTAAGCACGCAACAGCAGCTCCTTTGCATTAAAATGTTTCTTTGAATGTCGCGTCTAAAGAAGCCTTTCGTTTATGTCAGAAAATCGGGAAAAAATTTTTCTCAGTTGCCTTCCAATGCTTAATTGCGACCTCCTAGTATCGATTAGCTACGCGAAAATATCTGCACTGAAATAATGAAGAAAAAAATCGTGTTCTCTTACTCAATAAATTTCGATCGCTTTATCGGCGATCGCGCAATATAATAACAAACGAGCAATAATAAGCGTAAATGTCTGGGCGAACAGAAGCGCAAAGTCCCGTTTGTCAATAAGCCGCGCGTCGGCTGTTACGAAACAATAATAATTGATTGCGCGCGGTTCCATACTGCCATGGGGCAGAGGCTTTATCGCGCGATCGGATCGCACATTATGTTTATCGAATGATAATATTCGTGTCAGTGTGTTTCGCTATCGATTTCCACATCGCGATGAATTTCGCGCGCCATTCTGGCGCAATTCGAGCGGCCCGATCGAACGGAATTTCGCCGTGGCTTTTTATCCACGCGTACTATCGGAAAATAAGTGCGCCGCAAAAATAATTGATCTTGCGTCATGCGCGAGCGTGCATTACGATCGAAAATTTACGCGGCTTCACGTCGGGGTGTTAATTGAAAAATTGCTGAAAGTTGGATGAGGTGTTGCCTCGTGACTTCACATCGCGATCCTCTGATTGCGCCCAACACTACCTCTGGTCTTTTTTATTTTGAAATAGTTATTGATGATGAATATTTATATCGTGTTTGTATGTGAAATATCATTTCATGCCTTGAAGTCGCGAGAGTAAAGTAGAATATTTACTTCCTCTATTTCCTAGAGGAAGACAATTTTCACTTATATGGTGTGAAATTATACACATACATACATACATACATACATACATATATATATATATATATATATTAAGCTCTTGTCAAACATCAAGTTTTATATTCTATTCTTTATTCATGAATAGAATATAAACGTAATTAATAAATTCCAATGAACTTGTAAGTACCTGCAAAGTAAATATTTCATTCCATTTTTTAGTCTACGCTATGGATTGTATGTATATAGGATGAACCTATTCATCAATTTAATGTTACCTTTTTTGAAGTAAAAATAAGTAGGTTAATATATCTTGTCAAAAAATTATATAACTAACAGATATAGAATATCAAATGAAACAAAAATTAAAAGGTACGCATCTTTATAAATATATGCAATATACGTAAGTTTAGTACTTATCAAATCCAATTCAAATAGAATATTTTTGTGCTGAATCCACAGAACTTTGCACATTTCCTTATTTGAAAGTTTTAGACTTTCAGAGATTTATTGATATGAGTAATTTTTTTATTTGTAAAGAACGTCTAAATTCAAACTTCTTTTGTTTATTGTTGTTTACATAATGTCTTGAGTTTTAAGCTGAATATCCTCCAGTTTGCTAACACTGTTTTCACTTATTCTGTTGTGTATTTTCCGTTAAGATTTCTAAAGTTTTTTCCGCTAATATATCTTTATACTGATACAATTGGATTTATCATGCACGAAACTCAAATGTAATCTTGATACAATAAAATATTCAATAGAACCAACAGAAAGTATCTAGTTGGATCTTCAGTTAAATTCATAATATGATGAGAATTCAATATCTCGGTAAAAGCAAAACCAGAGAAACCTCTTCTCAATATAACCTCTTATCAACAAGTTTTCAATATTTGTATATAAATCTATAAGATATATGTGTTCTTCAAGAAGTTGAAGGAAAAATATTTTTAAAGGATATCAGTATTTCATATGAAAATATAAATAAAAAAAATATAAAATACAATAAGAACGTAAAGAAATACAAAACTAAATTTTAGTATATTTTTCATAATAATAATTCTCTTAAAGTAATAAGGAAATAAAATTACAAAAATTGCAATTACGTAGAGCGTAATAATGTATCGTAATATTGATTAAAAAAATTACAAGGATCGGGTTACTTTCACGACCTATTAATTAGAATTATTTCAACGTGACGAATTTAATGTACAACCGAAACTGACGTTCACATAAATGACAAAGTGAGAATTGTGGTTTTACACGGACGCCATGTTAAATGTGTGCGGCGTCATATGTAAGTCGCTTTGAACAACATCTGCGAATGTCCTTTAAATCTACTTTATGATCTGTTGCGGGAAATTGATCCGAAAATGGGAAGGTAAAATGATTTATTTGTCTGTGCAAATAGTTCTCTTATATAAAGGTGCATTTCTAACGAGGCCAGTTTGCGGAGTGGCGACCATTCTGCGCGGGTTTATTAGACCCGCATCAAATCGATTCAGCGAACACTTAAAACGAAGATCGTCAGAGCTGTTCATTAGATGTCTGCCGATGATGATAGTTACATTACAATTATGCGGATTATCGGTTCAATTAACTATGAAAAACGATAAAGTGCGAGAACAAAAAGTTGCGTCCATCATAACCTCAACTTTGCAATTGGAAACCACATTCAACGGAAAGAAAATCGAACATCTGAGAAAATTTAATGGCACTATAAATTGTACTATTGAAGTGAAAAACGGAAACTTCAAAAAGTCGTATTTTTCTTATAACGATTTTTGATATAACAACTGATAACGTTTGTTCTTCTTAGAAATTGGTGTACTAAATTGTCATAATGTTTTTATTACAAATGTAGGTGTTAGAATGGCGTTTTGTTGCATGATGAGAAAACTCTAGTTCATTTTGAAAGAAAAATAACGGTGAGCGTTCCACGACAAATGTATACGCGGTGATAGAATGCGCATAACAAAATCTTTAATGCTCACAATTTCGCAATTACTCGTTCCCGTGAGATATACTTGGCACTTTTAATTGCAAAAAGCTAATATGATGGTTAGTTTTAATGACGACATGGATTTCTTATATTGTATTGAATAGACTGCTGTACCATGTCGAGAAGTGATTAATGGAAGCAAACCTGTATTTGTTGAGTAGCGGGTTATGTACAATCGAAGATGTTTATTTAACGGATAGACTTAAACAATATGATCTCTTAGAAAAATATGGACTTTAACTTTCAAATTCTATATTTGAAATACGTATTTCTTAACAAGTAATTCGAGTCCTTCAAAAATATATTCATTTAAATATGTTCTAAATTAGGTAAAACTTTATTTATTACAAGAAATGTGATTCTGTTTATGCAACAAACTTAACTATTTCAAGAGTTGATGAAATATTTTTTATGAGTATAAACACATATAAATTGTAAAAATAAATGAATATATAAATAATATATATATAATGCATTGATTCATTAAAATGAAGTTTGCTGATGTTACGTCATAATTTTTCGAGCAGTTTTCTTTAAATGCATTTTTCGCGGAAATCCCAGATCTTCCAGGTCAACTGACAAACTTAAATCGGACGAAATACTTGGTCGACGAAAAAGAGTTTCGGTGAATTAAAAAAAAGACGACCTTGAGTTCCGTTTTGGCAACATAAAATGCAATCATGGTATTTTATGTAAGAGTTACGCGAAATAAAGTTACTGTTCAGTAGCAAATTTTGCCATTAGCGAGTTTCTTTATGTGACTGAATTTTTCAGTCATTCTGCATCAAAAGTGCCATTAAAAAGTATCAAAAGGTTTCATTATTTGATTTTCGGAAAGAATATTTCATTAATTAATTATTTTAAATTAATTATGTATTAAAACTTATTCCAAATTATGAAAAATTATAATGCATTTGTTAAAATGTAATCTGTTATAAGTTTAGTGTTTTCTATAGGACAGTGTCAAGCAAGGCGTTACTAAACATCATCGATCACGATTTTTGTAGTCGGCAAAAGCCACGGACAGCAATGAAAAACAAAAATAATAGATCGATTATCGTAAAATGGAGCCGTATCATTCCGTTACGAGGAAGAACACTGTTTTGTTTTATTATTTACTTGTGTATGGTCTACTTAGAAAATAGATCGAAGCGGAAATGCAGACTTTTTGTCGAGTAGCGTCGCGCGCGCCACCTACCTCGTTGAGGGTTTTGCGCGGACTTTTTAAAGTGGCCGCAAATTGGTTTTACAGTTACGCCATCGTGACTAGACATAGCGTGAATCGAAGTCGTGAACAAACGGTTCGTTTTTTGTATCACTTTTATTATTTATGCAACTCCAATTTTTGCATTTTCATATCTACGCCTGTTGACATAGTATCCAAGTATATGTGTCGAGTCACACTTCAATGACGGTATGTTTTATTGACTGAATCCTAGCTTTTCTGTTACAAAGACAATTTACGAAACAGCAAAAGTGTTTTATAGAAATTTAATAATGAAATATGCAACATTCTGTATCATATGAATACACGACGTTTCATTATTAACTTTTTTTATATATGTATTTTAAATATGCAAAAAATAGTGGCCACGATAAACTTTGACTCGATTATTATTGTAATCTTCATGGAAGAGTGATTTTACTGCGATAAAACAATTACTGTTGATTGAAAATGTGAGTAATAAATGAAAATGTAAGGTTAGATTTTAAGTTTATCATTATTATCTAGAAAGCTTATTTTTTCATTTTTAGGTATAATAATCACATTGTACTGTAGTATAAGGTAGAAAGTCTTTATTATAGATTCTTAGGAAAATTCAAAAATTTGTATTCATGCGTTGAGTATACAGTTTTAGATGCTCACGTATGATCATAATTTTCAGAAATGAAAGTCAATAGAGGAAGCAATAAATTGCATAAAGAAACGTGTTTTTGTGGTCGTGTATAACATAATGGTGTCATAAATATGTTTTTAATAATAACATCAATGTGCTATATAAAAACATACATTGCGCGTAAGGATATTTCTAATTAAATCATTAAATCTTTCATATTTCGTAACAATATTAGATACAATTACTACGTTTATTATATTTATCATGTTATTATTTCATATTCGTATAATTATCATAATTTATAACGTTAAAATAGAGTTACAAATATACATTCATTATTCGAGTGTTACATTGTGCATGTTTTATATAAGTAAAATTGTATACGATCGAAATACGACCAAGCATAAATAAATTTGTTAAGCTTTCTTTCTACGACATTCTTTAAGTAATTAATATATGACTCAGTTTATATTATATATTCATTTATTTGTTTAGTATTTTATTCTTGTTTGATAATTTTCTGAATAACGATTTAAATTACGATCCTTCACATATAGGTTTAATAATTCTGATATATTGATAATATAATAATGTGTAAACGTCATTCATAAATAATTATATAACAATAATACATTACCTACTGAAAGTACCTGTG
>JABFQD010001062.1:0-20347 GCA_022817045.1 Psix sp. ZL-2020 | reverse complement strand
CTTTGATTTTTGGTGTATTTTTTTATTTTGTTGTGTTATAATTATTTTACGTTCATAAAAAATTGACTTTAATAAATTATCTTGAATAAATAATTAAATTTTATTACTCATTTTATTGAAATGTCTAAATTTAGAAGCAATAAGATAAAACAAATGTTAATTAAACTGTTAAATTTTATAAAAACAAACATGATAATAAATAGCTTCAGTTTAATCAAAAAATCGTATTTTTATTTTCTGTATTATCGCATCCAACAGTAGTTTATAAATTACAAAATAAGTTTCGTTCTTTCGGGCGGTGATAACATCTTATAATCAATCGTATTTGCAGCACATATTGGCACTTCAAAAATCACGATTCTTATTTATCTTTTCAATACAATTTAGTTGAATCTGCTACATAATTATACTTCACTTTATAATTACAATTTTGAATATTTATGTCACAGATGTTTTCACTTTGTTGTCTTCTGGAATGATAAATCTGGACATCACATTTTTTGACAATTACGTAACATAATTACATCATTCTTCAGCATCAGTTGATGACAATATATTTTATTTTTACCGCAAACAACGGTGTAAAATTACACTTTCATTGTATTTTATCCGAATGGCAATTGAATTCTATTTCTAAAAACGTTCTTACTTTCGATTTATCATAAAAACATTGAAATTACAGTTAAAATATCACTTAAAATATATTTCTTTATTCAAAGCATACGTCATTTTATATTTTACAAGTATTTACAATTAAAAAAAAAATAAAAGTTCTCGTGATGGTCCTCACCTGAAAGACTCGGTTTTTAAAAATAATTAAACTACAAATAGAAAATGCATTATTTCCACGATAACAATAAAATCTTGTATTCAATAATTGCTTCAAATAATTGCTATTTGATTTGACAAAGGAAATCTTAACAGCTCATTTACATGTACTAATGTACAAAAATGTCAGCGAGTTCACACAAATTTGTCTTTAAAATCTCATTAGATATAATCTATACATTTTGTAAGTCTTCATTATCTGTTGACTTTTTTCTAGACGAAATAATCACTTGAAATCAATTCAGAATAATTGTGTAACCATAAATAGGGATTCGACTTTTCATCCAAGAAATGTACTCGACCATAAATCCGAATTCCGTCAGAGAGCCAGACATTAATTAACAGCCATCTTTACGATTAATTGCGATTGCCTCAGGCACTTTGCATTTGCTATCGCAAGGCGTACACTTATCATCGCATAATCATCTTCCCAATACACAGAGTTCTCGCAACAAACATCGAGTGTATCGAGGATGCCAGATAAAACTTAATTCGGCAATTAAACTTTTTATTAGTTAACATATGTAACAGTGTACGTAATATTAGTAATAAATTGTCGATTTATCACAAAATAAAAAAGACATGCAAATTCATTAGAAGTGACAGTACAAATTTGAATAAAACGGGATATCCATAACAACGTAGACTAGACTTTAAACGGAATTTACACAGTCCAAGTGAAAACAGGTTCTAACAAATTATCCCGATGTAATATCAAAAAAGTGCGAACTCTAAACCGAGCGCTATTTAGACTTTCTTACGTCATCCATTTGAAACGCCGATACTCTCATTAACTCATAAATTATTATTATTATCTAACAAACTGTTTCTGAGCCTAGCGTTCGGGTCGCTTTTTCGGGAGCCACAGGAAGCTCTTTCGGAAACTGCGCGCGCGTGCGTACGTGCGCTGAAGTACAAGCGACTCACGCGAGACCTTGACTTTTGTTTGATACTGAATTATCTGTTCGGTGGCATACTAATGCCTGTTGAGTTAAATTGAAACGCAACTAACATTTCAACAAGTACCCGAAGAATCATGCTTTGTGTTTGTCAATGCAAATAGTACCAACACGTTGGCTCAGACTATGAACTGACAAAAAATAAACATTTTTACACCTCAGCCCAGCTGACGATATAAAAATTCTATCACTCTCCTAGATCTCATTATCGTACGAAATTGTCCGCCGTGACATCCTTAGATATATGCAAGATTGCTCACAATCTCATAAATACTTGGCGATTATTCAATTAAGTTGTTTGGTAGATCGGACGACGGATACAATTAAAAGTATGTGGAAATCGCTTTTGAGTTGTAAAAGCAATACGGTTTCATTTATCGAACGTGTATAATCATATACATGCACGTATCACATATGGAGAACTGTATATGAATCCATATATAAAATTTGACTTTGGAATCCAATCTTAAGAATAAAAAACGATTCTTCTCGAAGAGCATATTGTTCTACGACCGTAAGACTCTTCGAAATTTCAACTACTCAATTTTCACAAGTCGAGCTGAGGCTCAGCTCGCGATACTGATGTTGCTGCTTCTCTTGGAGCTGACCTCTTCCACGGCAGGGATCATATCCTCGCGGTCCCTGCGAGTGCGCATTTCCACCACGCAGAAGGACAAAGTGCCCAGGATGAGCGAGATGAAGAGTATGAGCAGCTGATAGTGCAGACCCACGTGGCTGCTGTAGAAGAAACTGATGGCTGCAGCCACCGACTGACAGAACTTGAACAGAGCGAAAGCTGGCGCACTGTCTTCTGCGAATAAAACACCCAAGAGCGAATAAACCTGGGTGTTAAAGCACGCGTCGCCAAAACCCAACGTTAAACTGCCGGCCATCGCCAGAATTGGCGAGGGCGCGATGAAGCCGACGTCGGTCGTGTCCTGCAAGAAAATTGATTCGTTAGAGTGGATTATCAATTTGAATGATCAATTTGAATTGTCAATTTGTATTTAATATTATTTGATTACAACGCTTGTGATTGAATATTGATAAATATCACATGTTAACCATTATCTTTTGGAGTTCAAAGTCAAAAGGAAAGCGCGTGGTGACTTTATAATCACGGTATCATTGAAGATTTCATGAAATAATTCCGTGGTGTTTATTAAAAAGTTGAAGGATGCTATTAAATTGTAAATATCAATGTTGAGAGACATATTATATTTCTTATTAAAGCTAAGAATAAACTATAATTTGTGGACTCATTGTGAATAATTATGACACTGAACAACAACAAATTAAAATTGGTAATTAATTTTATTTTTAGTTGCTCAAATAATGTAGGTGAATACATTTTAATAAATAAGATTAGTTTAAAAAATGTAGACAATTAATGTAATTCAATTTGAACAAATTAATTAAATGTACAAACTCGTACATTTTCAAATTCCAAAATATACAACTCAACAAATACAAATTTAATTTTATTTATTTAATTTTATTTCATACCAAATTTATTACGACTGTAAAATGTAGAAAAGCTAATATAATAATGCAATCAATTTATTCTCTCAACATATATTTTACTTAATCATTTCAACTCTTGGCTCGTCAGGTCGCCACTGCGACCCTTAATAGAAATCTCTTCTATATTAAAGTTACCTTAAACGGCGCGTCATTGGGCAAGTTGATAAAGGCGGTGGCATAGGAGAACAAATGTATCACACAGCCGGTAACGACGACGGGCCATCCTGAAAAACGTCCGCACTTGGAACCAAGAATACCAAAGACCGCTCCACCGACGACCTCGCCGATGCCAAGAAAAATGCCCGAAAGACCGATGAGCCTCTTGCTGGCTTTTCCCATTGCCAACGTGAACCCGATGCTGGACGAATATACTCCAGAGAAGAAAGTCAGCGATAAGCCAGTGTAGATAAAGGTAAGAGAAAGAAAAACCATCTTCTCTGTGGTGAAGAGTCTGAATGCTGCTCTGAGAGCATTCCACGCAGCCTTTAACGGTTTCTCGCGCATCGGCTCAGGAATCCGGAGCTCCTTATCTGCACTGGATACACCTTCGGCTTCGCCGAGAGCAAGTCTTTGGGGCGACTTGCGCATAAACATGAGCAGGAACGTGCCGACCACCGCGAGGATGGTGAGCACCTTGATGACCATTTCTCGAGTCGCCGCGTCGATGTTTTCCCCAGTGAAGACGAAGAAGACAAAAAGGTTGCCGGCAAAAAGAGACGTCTGGAAGATAGCCCAGAAGACGCCAGCGTTGCGAGTCATCGTCTCGCGCTCGCTGTTTTCCGTGAGGTATTGACCGTGACCGGTCCACGTGATGGCAGCACCTACGCCGAGGATCGATGACGCGGTGTAGAGCAACTCCATCGAAGGCCACAAGAAACTTACGATGAAGAAGATGTAGCAACAGCTGCCGGTGAGAATTGCGAAGCGAGGTCCTGTTACCGAAATGTAAGATGGAGCTAGCCAGTTGCACGTTGCGAACACCGCGTAAATGATCGCGAGACTTGTGTAACCATCGCCATGGAAATTGTCGATACTCTTCAGCACGGTTTGCTGTGAACAATGTAAAAGAAGGAGTTTTAAATAATGTTTCATTTTGACTATTTTTATATAGATAAGAAATTATTTATTTTGAATTATTGTTGATTAATTATTGCTATTAATATTATTATTATTATTTGCACATGTAATATTCCATTATGAAGTTAAACTCTTTTTAAGAACAGGAGGATAAAATCAAAAATGAAATACTGAGGTATTTACAAGTTTCCTTTACTTTAAGTTAATGCTCATAAATTTGTTGTAAAACATCGTTTACGTTTTCATTAACAATTTTATTGAAAGAGCTTTAATCATATTTCATAAATTGTTTCAGTCTTTTGACCAGCGAATATAGATTCATATGAATTTCTGTGTACTAATACAGAACTTTGTTTATCAAAGGACTAATTTCTATATATGCAGAAATGTTATATAAATTAAATGAAATTAAAAATTAAAATTACATTCCATTTCCTCGTATTATAAAAATGTATATTATTAAATTATTTAAATATTTTTACATAAATAGCTAACATAAATCGTTCGAATAAAATACGCTAATAAATTTAAAAACTCAAGTCAGTGTCTACTAACAAACGTATTAATGAAAAATCATTTTATAGAAAATTTTACTTGAATGAATTTAAAATCAAATTAAAGATCAAGAATAAATAAAATAAAATCATTTGAATTAAATCGCATCGGTACTCATGATATCCGTTAGTTGATCCAAATAATTGCATTTCTGATAACTTCATAAAATACTGCATACTTCGGAAAGTTATTAGAACGATAATAAATTTCATCTGTTTAATCAGTAATCTATCTATCAGAGCAGCCTTCAACCTATATTTTAAATACTGTTTCCGATGTAACACAGTGGCCTTGGATTTTGTGATTTGACTTAATACTACGCAGCATTTCATACATTTTTCCAATCCAATATGACCGATCAAAAAATGTTACTTTTTCCGATTGCTTATTTTCAGTCTTCTCAGTAACCATAACTCATTATTCCGATTGATTTCATAAACTGTAAGGAAACATTTCATTCGCCTTATCATCGTAGCGCTTATTGACTACTTTTTATTGAAAAAATGCTCCGCCTTATACAATGCCCACGAGAGAGTAGTCAGCAAGTCTTATCCAATATGAAATTAATTAAAGAGTCTGACCTATCTAAAGAAAGAATCTTGACAAAAAAATGAGTGTAAACCATTTGCATGGATCCTTTTCTATGCGAGACATATAGTAGCGAATCAGCGACGCACGCCCAACTTTCACTACGCCAGCTAAACAAATCTTTACGCAACTTTTTCCGATAAAAAATAGGTCTCAAAATATGCGAATCAGAAAGTCATTATTCTTCGAAAAAGAAACAACTCGAGAAAAGGAAAAGTGGCAAAGATCAATTAAAGGTGAATTTGTTGAATCTGAATGTTGAAATAATTGCAAACGACTTCATTTAGTTTCTCGCGACTTTGAATTATTAATTAAAATACAGGTGCGATAAAATAAAAGTGAGACCACTATTGTTCCTTTTCTATGTTTACAGGCGACTTGTGTAATATCTCATGAGATTGTATAATATCAGCGCCGGAATGATATTACATGAGCCTCGCATGGACCGTTAAGAAGCGCTCGAGAGTTTCACTTTCATAAAAATGGAAACAAATAAACTTGACCGAAAAGCGCGCAAGGGGTTGGTCAACTTTTTCGTGTCCACCGAAGGTCACAAGATTACGTCACTGGAGCGACACTTTTTCAAGGATTATGTGTGTCGATTCATCAAAGTAATTTGATTAGCTCCATCCTTCTCTTTCGTTTTTCATCTGAACGTTCCATTTCTTTTTGCGTAATGGCAGCCAATATCGCACAGCAGATGATAATGATATTAACCAATATCAGTGTGCAGTGTGATATTGCATGTTGACAGATCGCAATTTTTACTTTCAGTTGAACTATTTCGAATTGCTCCAATAAAGACAATAAAGTGGCCTGAAAAAATAATTTATTGTTCAGCAATAACATTTTATTCACTTATCACTTTCTCGAGCCAGTTTGAAAGCACATGACAAATTGGAAGTTTATCTCTCGCGTGGAGGAGGAGGAGGATCTACTCTATTTTGAATTTATCAATTTAATTCATATTTAACGAATCGATATTTTTATTGGATTATATTGTTTTGTTATTGATTAGATGAAGCTTTGAGTTTTTAAGTAGCTCGATAATGCACTACTAATCTTTTTCAATATTTATTTAACACAGAATAAGAAATAATAATGTTATTGCAGACTATCTCGCTCACTTGATCCAGTTCTATTCAATGAAATCTTTTCTATCGGTTTGAGTGGATAATAATGTAATAGTTCCTTAATACGTTTTACATTTAATCCCACGTGAAGTATAATCGGTTAAAACAAAAATCATTTTGCAAGAAAAACTATTTTTATTATTATTATTAGATTTAATGCATAAATAAATGGAATTGAATTTGAAGTGAGAAATGTTTTATTTTTGATTTTGAAATAAAAAGAAGAAATTTAAATTCAAAAATTTAATTCACATTTTTAGTTGAAATTTTTCATTAACCGTGTTAGATTAACACAATTTTTAATTCAGAAGCTTATATAAATCTCGATGGAGTGTAGATATAACTTAATTTTGATTCATTTTCTTTAACCAAATGAAATCTTGTGAGTAAAATTAATCGTGAAAGTGAATTCGGTTTTCTTTTTGTGGATATCATAGGTTTAAACAGGTGTAATTTTTATACCGACTTTTATAGACATAAATTACATATTGCTAATCTTGATATGATATTTGTGTGTAAAAATTAAAGCGATCATTTATAGAAAATGAGATATACATTTTTTATGCACATTTTTGAAACTCAATATAATGATTAGAGTGTTTACAATAGATTGCCTTTTCTCTCTCACAAATGTACACAACCAAAATGAAAATTGAATAAAATCGTTTATGATAATTAGCGCGAAACACAAAATTATCTCTTCAGTGTTTCTAAATTTATATTGATTATGGAATAAAATTACTATTTCTTTTTCGGAAAATCAATCGTACGGTTTAAATGTTAATTTATGTTAGCCATTTTAATGTCTGAAACAAAAGATAAAACCGATACAATATGCTTAAAAATAACACCCATAACATACTATCAAGTTTCACAAACATTTTCAAATGCATTTTCTTTATATAATATTTATACAATTATTATTTTATTACAAAATATTACGTCCGATTAGAATTAAAACGTAGTAAGTGATTACAATCAAATAATAATCAGTTCAAAACTTGAAACTATTGTCTGACAGCTCATAACGCGCAGTTGTGTTTTTTCCTTATTGAGCGATTATACAGCTGTGAGGATCACATGTACAAAATGTCATTTGTGCTGAGCATTATTACCTCGATGTTGCCCATTGTCTGAAATGCGGCAAACACCAGCATAAAACCAAAACTGAGTATGAGGACATTGACGAATCCCCGGTCGACGGTCATGTTAGACACCCTGGGCTTTGTTGATGGCTGGTGCGAAGTAGTAAACGGAGATGCTTCCGCGTGCGTGCGATTCGGCGATGTTGTTAACTATTAACGGTGTTGGTCGGCGTGAGTCGACGACCCCAGGACATAGTCGACAGGAACAATTCACTCGCAACTGTTGACGAGACGAACGCAACACTCTGATGTGACAGACCGCATTTTTGCAAGCCAATTCGTGTGCTCCGAAACGAGAGGGAAGGGGCAGCGACTCTGAGTGGGGATGCCATGCTTGGAAAGGAAGCTTGACAATCGTGCAATTTATGCACTCGATGAAATTGAACTGTCTATACTGCGACTCACTTCTGACTGGCGTAAAACATTGCTGAAAAAGAAAGAATTAATTATTTAATTGTGAATGATAATTTTAAACACAAATTTAAATACTTCAAATTTGAGCAGTTTAATGAGGAGAATGAAATCTTTTTGTCTATATTAAATAGATGTTATTTTTCTAGTTCACGTTGGCTGTCAAACTTTCCATTAAGTAATCTATTTTTTTGATGGATCCTTGAATTTTAAAGATCTAATTTCTCTTTTCATGGACGATCTTATTTGTCTATAGGAAATAAACAAAAGCTGTGTATAAAAATATGCAAACAATTTAACGGTTGTTTTGTCATTTGGAATTACGTAAACTGATAATGAATTTGAAATAGTGAACAAACAGTTAATAGATATAACAAAACAAATAGGTAAAAGAGAAGATAATGGTTTTATTTTTATTTAAAAGCATTCATTTTTTATATGTACAACACACTGTTTTTACAGGAACCTATATACAATTGTGTCTAGTATGATACATACCAGCTAAATATTTATTGTGGTATGAAAATCACGGTTCTTATCAATTGCATTGTTAATTAATTAAATAAATAATTAATTCATTCATTGAATCGTCTATTTAACAAGTACATGATGCGATGAAACGTCTTAAATCAAACGGAGTAAAAATGAATGTCGACAGACATTTGTTCTAGCTTGAATTTCACATTTAAATATCTTGTTCCATCAGAATCGGAACAATACCAAATACCCTTAATAACAACAATAAAAATCATTCGATGCAAATGTCTCGAACGAGACATTCTTTCAAATTCGTATAAAAAGTTGATCGTAACTATTTTACGATGTCATTGAAGACGTTAAAACAACCACAGAAATAATTTGCAAATTACATTTTCGAATCATAACATTGAATTAATAATTTTTTTAAATTGACTACAAATAACAAAATTCATTCGACGTTTAGACTTTTCTTGGCTTCGTTTTCCTTTTATTGATATTCATAATTTGTTCAACAATGATATCGTCGGCTCTTGGATCGATCGGAACCGCATGCACTGGAGTTGATCGAGACGGTGGAACCGGTTTGGACCACTTTTCAACCACCGTATTAAGATGGCTCCAGAGTTTGTCTCGATATAAAAATGCAAAGGCCACGAGCATAATGAACGGTAGCGCCACCACGGAGGTTTGACCAACATCGCCGTGATCCTGTTTGCGCTCAGTCTCGAAATTCATTTTAATGTATTTAAACGACGAATTCGCTTCGAAGTAGACTGGAGTAGTTTTATACTTGTAAACTGCGCGCGACAAAGATGACTCCAGTTGCAAAAAGTACTTTTGGTTTAACTGCAACGAAGGAAAATGAACGAGCTGGCCGACGTTCGGATTCGTACTCTTTGGATTGTAATTGTCGAGTTTTGTCGTGTGAATCGGCGAATCAGGATTGTCCTCTCGGCACAGCTTCAATCGGAGTGTGCGGTAATACTCTGGCGGGTCAGTCAAAACTTGGACTGATAAATCCATCCGCGACATCTGATGGAAAACTACCAAACGCAAATTGTGCACATCTTCGCTTGCTTGCACTGCGACTGAGGAAGGTGTTGATCTTTGGATACGGGAATTTGCTTCAACGTTGGCTTTTAGACGAACTGCATAAATACACTGAAAGAAAAGTTGCATTTAAGAGTTTAGAATTTTGATTTAAAATCAGACTATTTTATATTTTGTACTCATCTTTTTGTGAAAAAGTAAATAATAAAATAATTACTGTTGGTTGAAGTCCTCTGATTCTGAAGTTTCCATTTTCTTCGGTTGTAGTTTCTTCTTGTAAGTTCGAACAGTTTGCCTGGCCTTGTGCCTCAACTATCAAACCTGGTTCAGGTTCTCTGTTCAAAGAAATTACAGTCCCATATGCACTGAATGCTACCCTCTTTCCAAGTAAAGTCACTTTGATTGTAGCTCCCTCTTCGACGTTGATCATTTTTGAAGGAGGTTCAAATCGATATTCTTTCATCATTGGCCGGAGATAATATTTCCCAGGAGATAACGAATTAAATATCATTTGACCGTTATCACCAGTGATGCTGTTTTTACGGTAATTCGTTCCACCAGTAAGTGACAATACTGCACCCTGTGTAAAACAAAATAAAAATAATTAGTTTACTTACTTACTATTATTATTTATTATACTTATATATTATTATTATTATATTATGTATATATTAGTTTATAATGTTCAATCTTTTAAATTTTTTACATGAAAAGCTCACCTGCAACGAAACGTCACTAGCTTGATCGTGAACTTCTACTACGATTTCAGCCAGTTTGTGCGCTGAGAAAATACCTTTAGCATCTGGACCCGTCACAACATATCCTTCTTTCTCAGCAACTGTGCTGTAATATAATTTTAATTATGTAGTACAATAACATAATTTTATATTAAAATAATAACACAGTTTTACTCCACATACAAATCTCATTATTACCTGTATTCCAATTTCCCATTCAAAGGACCAACTTTGTAAGAACCATCTTCCTTAGTAACTATACTATGTATCGCTTCCTCTTTATCTTTAGCAAATATTTTAATCGTAACTCCTGCCAAAGGTGGCGATACTGATCCACTTATAATCTGTAAATAAGCAACAAAATAAAGTATACGAAAAGGTAATTTATCACAAATTGATTAAATCGCACGTCGGTTCTTACTTTTCCCAATTCTGCTGTAAAGGTAGCAATATTGTCATGACAGTCATTGACACCTACGATTTCCAAAGATTCAGGATTAAAAAGCAAAAATTCAGACATTGGTGTAATAGTATACGATCCTTCAGCTACTGCGACGAATTCAAATTCATATTTGTGCTTGTTATCTGAGGTTTTTGTCGGTATAAGAGGTCCTAATCTGTATAAATGAATAATATATTATTAATCTTTAAATCTGAAAAAATAAAAAAGAAAAGTTATTAATACAAAATAAAGTTCAATTATATATAATACATTATAGGCTCCGGAGATCCTTCGATTTTCACTCTGACATCTTTTACAGGATTTGGACTAATAATATATCCTTTATGAAGATGCTCCGTCGTCGAAAGTACCAAAGGCTCTTCGTTGTTTATTTCCGAAGTGTAAGTTTTCTTCGGATAAACGTGGCAACTTTTTGGAACAAATTCGTAAGTCTTTTTTTCTGGCAAACAGTGTCTGTTGCTTCCTTTGGTGAGATGCAAAGCAATTTTTTTATTGGCGTGGGTGAATTCCAGAGTGGTTTCATGGGAGGATAAAAATGTCATTGAAAAACCAGTTTGCACGAAATCAGGAATTTCAGCAAATTCAGAAGAAACTGTCACTCGGTGACTGGTACTGGCCCAGCAAAAGACGTCTGAATCAATGAGCACTTGATATTGCGCAGGTAGTACCTCATTAAATTCGTACTTTCCATCTAAAATATGAATAATTTATATTATATACACATTACATAATTAAAAACAAAATGTTTAATTAAACAATGTATTCAGAAGTAAACCTTTTGTATTGACAGTTTGAACAGTGATGCCATTAACTATTTTTAGAGTCACCATAGCAGAACTGCAGTCGGTATTTTTAGAGCATTGAACTTTTCCTTTCAAAGTAGCTTTCAGTATCAGGAAATTAATGTTTTGAATGGGACTAGAGACTACGTTGATTGTATGTACAAGTGGGAAGAACCTGAAACATCATCAGATTAATAAGCGGAAGTTAAATTAAAAGCAAAAGGAATTATAAATAAATACTTACTGTAAACCTTTACTCTTTTCCTCATCGCTTACAATCACATTTAAATCGTAAGTTCCTGATGGTAAATATGTGCAAAAGTCTCCAGTCTCCGGGTCATTTTCAATGACCTTGTTAACATTATCCTTGGTATTTTTCACGTTAATTTTTCTGTGGTACAGGGAAACTTTTCCACAAACTTTATAAGACGAAGGATAAATCGTTGGTAATTCTGGTTCACTTGGGAAAATTTTAATAAGTTTTTCCTCAAAAATGGCATTATCTATAACAAATTGAAAATTTGATGTAAAAATGAATGTTTTGTAATAAAGAATTGTTTATTTTTGAGCATTATTAAAAATACCTATTTCAGCTTTGAGCTGATATTGTCCTGCTTTGATGTTATCGATCTTATATTTTCCATTCTTGTCCGTTATTGCTACTTGCTTGCCCGAAAGAAACACTTTAGCGTTCTCTAAAGGCTGTCCTTTTTGAGCATTTAAAACTACTCCGTATACTGAAAAGCCAGTGACTTTGAAATCTTGAGGCAACATTAAACTGTTGTGGCCCACTTGGAAAGAAACTTCAGCCGGCTGGACGTCGAATTTTGTTTGTGCGCCTGCGTAAAAAGGCACGACTCTGTATTTTCCAATACTTACAGCGGGGAAAGTGAATCTTCCGTTTTTGTCGGAAGTTGTGTGACAGAGAGGTTCCTTTTGTTTGTATCCTTTGATTGGGGTTCTGAGACATTTTATAGCTTCGCCATTCTATTAAAATGAAAAACAAAATTTAGATTTGGTTGCATATTAAGATACACATTAACTGAAAACATTAAAATCAGTTTTGTGCATTGCAAATAATATTCACAGCAATCACAGTACCCCAAAAAGAAGAAAAGATACGCCTCCAACTGGATCTCCTTCGCTGGTCACTCGGCCATTTACGTCGTAACCGAATACGACCAAACTATTTTCAGCAAGTTCTGTGTTGCCTTCAGAGACAACCACATTAACTGTGTTTTTCTCGAAATTCCATCTGCAATTTGAAAAATGTTCTGAATTTTTATCTTTAATCATAATTATCAATCATTTTTTATATTAATCATGTTTCGATTTAATTAAAAAAAAAACTTATACGAAAATAATTTAGCATGAATGAACTTACAACGAATGTGTTGCGATTACAATATATTTGCCAGGTCTTATGGGTGTAAAGTAAAATGTACCATCTTGTTCAGTCGTGGTTACCTTCAATGGTTTATTTTTATCATTTTCATAATAAAGTGTCACGGTTATTCCTCTTGGACCAACAGAAGAAAATTTACTCGTCACCTAATTCAAATGTCAAGATATATTTTTTCACTCTGAATAATTAAATGCGATTCGTATAGTTTATAAATATTTCTTTTATACAAATTTATGTTTACCTTTCCAGTGATTCCAAAACCTTTGAATGTAAAGTTTACATCTTTGCCTCGACTGCAAACATCAGTAACACCATCTATATTAAGAGCCACTTCGGTGGGTTCAAAACTCCAACCTTTAGGTGGTTCAACCTGAATTATAAAAAAAGAATTAACAATATTTACAGAGATTATGAAAAGTAATAAATAAATAAATATAAAATTTTGCATTTTAAAACTGTTTTCTAAGATGAAACAGGGACATACTTGTTTAAAATAGTAAATATTAGTTGAACATATAAATTTTCGAAAAGAAACTTGATATTTTAATTTATTCTTTTTACCTTTAACACATATTCTCCTTTATCATATAGTGGTAAAAAATAATATCCGTTATTTGGAGCACATTCAGTTTGATCCTTCAAACTGCCAGATTTTGTGTAACTAAAAATGGACAAAATTACAGATTGTAAAAAACGTGAAACATTCAATTACAATTGTTTAACTTTTTGTATTAAAAAAACTCACAGCTTAACGTGTACTTTGGCATAATCAATATTCGTGTGACTTTTAATAAAACCACCGCAACCTAAAATGTCCTCAGCCGAATCAATATTAGTGTGACTTTTAATGTTACCACCGGAACCTAAAAAGTCCTCAGCCGAACGAACATAAGTGAAACAAACCGCAAAAGTCGCGAGAAATAGTCTCGCCTTTGCGCTAATTTTTGACATATTTCTAATCTAATGGATGAAACAATTTTTAAGAGTAAAAACTAATTAAAATCACATGTCAAACCAATGAACACACACTAATTTAATCCTAAAGTCACTGTTCAATCTAATCGTTTGTGTTTGCGTGGCGCTGGCTGAATTGTCGTTGCGCGCTCTGGCGACAGAAAGTGGTATCAAAGTAAAGGCGGTAAAATGGAATATTTTTAAATAAAAAGGGGCAATTTGTTATGATGTAAGAATATTATTTATTTTTAATAGTTCATATTTCTTAGCCTATACTAGTTTTACTTATTATATATATATATATAGTTATGCTTAGCAAATATTGGTTTTAAAAAATCATCTTAAGTTTAACAATAACTGCATTAATCAACGAAAGTGATTTGTAACCATAAATTTCAAATGCCACTTGCATTTTTATAGTTCCTGATAAACGTAAGTTTATAAGATGTTGCAAATTTCGTTGGTGATTCAAAGTCACAAAAATGTTCGGACGAGTTTCTTCCAATAAAATATTGCTGTTTTACATAATTTCAATAATTTTGGTAATTTTTCTATAATAATTTATGACGTTCATTGTTTGTTATTAATTAAACATTTTTATTCAACGCAGATAATTGTGGATGCAGATTTTCGAAGACAATGCCGCAGAGAAGAAGATATAGATTTTGGTGAGTTGCATTTTCTAATATTAAAAATAGATTGAAAAAAAACTTGTAAAATATTATCGTATTATTTTCTAGCTGCTATAAAAAGATTAAGAAGCGGACAGCTGGATGAAAATGACCGAAAGATAAAATGCTATTTATTTTGCATGATGAGAAAAGTTCATTTTTTTAACAAGAGAAATGAAATGAATATCGACAATGTGTTGAGACATTTGCCAACGTCAAATTTGAGATATTCAATAAAACGTATTTTGGAAAGTTGCAACGATTCTAGTAAGTTGTATTTTGTAAATTAAAAAGAATTATTCTTTATTTTAAAATAAGCTTTATAACTAAAAAAAAAATTAAATAATCATGATCTTTAGATGACTCAGATCCGTGCGAAAAGGCTTTTACTATAGCAAAATGCTTCAGCGAATCTAAAAGCGAGGTAGAGAATAACTTTCGATTAGCTTTTGTTAATCGATGTTTTGCTATTCTATTAAAGTTTGTAACTGATAGTGATTATCTTAATTACTCGTATTATACTGTTTCAGATTTTTAAATTTATCTGAGATCTACATTTATGGCCATCGATAAAAATCAATTCTCAACAGTTTTGCAATGCTGCGCTTCAACAAATCAATGGAATAAAATTGTTCAGTCTGATTCCATGTTGTTTAATAATTAATCGCTTCCCTAATAGTTTACGTATTGATTTAAATGTTACGTTTTAAAATAAAACATTGTTCTTAAAACATTGTACAATTAATGTTGAATAAATGAATTATTTCAACATGCAAGAATCAAATTATTTCCAATTTGAAACTGAATATTGTTTTGTCAGGAGAAAAGAAAGTAGATCAAATATAATTAAAAAAAGATCTTTTCGAGTTCGATTGCAAAGTATCCTAATTTATGCAACACTTTGGCCTTTTTCATTTTCTAATTACAGGCACACATTTAAAATTGAACACGTAATCACTGAAATGATTTCTAATCCGTTATTTTCTTCAACGCCAATAATTAGTTTTTGATTAAATAATCCATATAATTTGGACAAACATAACTAAAATATAAAATGCTAAATTATTTTGCACGAAGTGTTTCGTACAAAATAGAACAATAAAAAGAACATTTGCATAAAAAAGCAAATTAACATGTACAAATCACTATGTAAGAGTAAACAATTTTTTGTTTGTAGTATGTATTAAAAGCAAATATTTACAAATTGTTTAACAAATGATTTATTTAAATTAACTTAAGAACGATAAACATTATCTTCCTTAGAATTATGAGCACATCATAAATGCAATAATTTTTTGCTTTATCTCAACGCGTATAATTTTACCTTCATATTTATATACTTTGCATATTTTCCAGAATAAGTGCAACAGAGAGAAACATATATTTTAAGTTATCTTATAAATAAAGACAAATAAATCTGTAGTACCATAAACAATTTTATTTGTGTACTCTTTTTTGTTATGTATCTCAAAATCATTTGTCCCATACTCATTTTAATACTGTCTCATCTGAAAATGAAAAATAAATCAAATCAATAATTATGAAATCTTTCAAGTAATTACATAAGAAATATAAACAATCTTATTACACACACATACATCCACGCAAACATTATATTATATTACAAACAAAAAATAAAACCACTGTTGCAAATAATAAATATAAATATTGTTGAGCGATAAAATAACCGAGTGCTAAATGTAAAAAAGTTGAATTCAGTTTGCACGTGTGCACTGCTGTTTTCCAATCTTTTTTTTACATCATTCGCCAGTTTATATAATCCTCAAATATTATCTGCCGGTCAAAAACATGATTTATCACTTTTCTAAAACCACTCATTTCTCCCATTTCCCCTGACAAAGAACAGCGCCATCTCCGCAACCGAAATCAGCCTGCGCTCTAAATCCATGTTGCGAGGAGGAGCAACAGATTATATAGGTACATCAAATCGTGCGCACGCTCGCGTGCTTGTTTTATTTTGATTAGTTGCGATTGTGTTCTGGTGTTGTCCGCTCGTCAGCTGACCTGGACCGGTAACCGGTAAGTCTCTTCACTCCAAAAGAAGACTCTCATAGCTTTTAAGTCACCGCTCCGAAATTCTTCTTTGAAATCTTGAACGTTATCAAAAATCGTAATTTGCATTTTGATTAAATTTTTTGAAATTATTTTTTTAAGGTAAGCTAAAAACTAAATCGTGACTCATTTATATTTTGTTGTATTTCATTATGTACAGGGTGTAAAACACCCTGTAGGTAAAATGCTGAAATCAATATTTGTTAGAGAGAGATAGTAGAAATTAGTATAGTAAATAATGTTGAATGTGGGATGGAAAACGTTAAGAGTACAATTTTAATTGTTGTTTCTGATTTTCAGATTTTCAAGATGGATATCATAAATCGTCCCGATAGACCTTCAAAATGCACGTGGTCGCTTGGTGTCACGGAAAAATCGCCCCATACAGACCGAAGCGCGTGAGTTTGAAACTTAAGTTGCATTCGGAATTTGGAAGACATGAAATATACTCGCTTCTTTATTCTTTTTATTTAACATAATAATGTCTGTTCTTTTGTTTTCTTTTAGTTTAAAAGTTATTGAAAAAGTTGAGAAACAAATTTCAAATTGAGAAGGTCGATCGAAGTATCTTGATAAATGTATAATTGTTTAGAAGAAAAAAGAAATTGATAGAGAAAAGAAGTATGAAAAATGTTAAAAAAAGAAAAATCACGTATTGAACTGAAATGTAGAAATGATAAGTCAAGGAAAGTTCTAAGGAAAACCGGTTTTTCCATATGTTTGCCCAATGCTTTGATAATTTCCAAGAGAAGAGTAAATGTTGATCAATTTCAACAATCAAAGTTGATCTAAATTTTCCAATAATCATTCATAATCCATTTGTGCAATTTGACAAATGAATCTGAAGTTAAATTAGTTGAGAAAAAAGTGACCTAAACCTAATTTACTAAAATACTCGAATAATTATTGTAAATAAATGAACCAATTTATTTATAAACATAAGCAGTTATGGAACTAAATAAAGAATGAATAATAGTGAATACTGACATCAATTTGTAATGATCATATTAATCATTACAGTAGTTTTAATTTTTCATCATTTAGTATAATACGTCAAATATTATCGATGACTTTGCGCTATTAACAAAATTAGAATGGAATGCATTGAAGAAATAAACATTAATTTATTGTATAATGTAAACTGTAATTTACTGCTTTTACTTTTATTTTTCGCCGTGTAATATTATCGTAATTGTTATTTTAATTTCTATTTCAATTAGATCATTTTAATCACAATTATAATTATTAAAAAATTACTATTTTCCAGTTTGAATAATCGGATGACAATTTTACCAGACATTTTGCATGCGGTAGGACAATCTCCTCTGGTGAAGCTTAACACGATTCTTAAAAAAAATAACGTCAGTTGCGAAGTTTGTAAGTATGGCACAATCTAAATTCACATTGGCAATATGCAAATTGCTTCTAATTATTCGCTAAAAAGCAAATTCAGAATTATCATTGCTTCGCTATTATTCAAGTTATTCCACCATTGAACGATCTATTTATAAACGCTCATAAATTATATTCTAAACCGACCTCTTTAATCCTAACGCTATTTACATTTGTAACATTATATAGAACATCCTTATGTAGGTTAAAGATTGCATAAACGTCTTTTCATAATTACGACTATACAAAGTACCAGATGCTGCATAATTATTTTTTTTTTCTATTTTAGTCAAGCTAATGTTTATGAAATATGCTAAAATGGATTTTAAAAATAGGACTTTGATTTTCAGTGGCGAAATGCGAGTTTTTGAACCCCGGGGGATCCGTCAAGGACAGAATAGGATACAGGATGATTCAGGACGCGGAGGATAAAGGTATATTGAAACCTGGGTATACAATAATCGAGCCAACTAGTGGCAACACTGGTATTGGCCTTGCCATGGCAGCCGCTATTAAAGGATACAGGTGCATTATTGTGATGCCGGAAAAAATGTCCAATGAGAAGATTTACACGTTGAGAGCCCTTGGCGCGGAAATCGTGCGTACGCCAACGGAGGCTGACTTCGACAGTCCTGAAGGACACATTGCAACCAGTCAGAAGCTACAGCAGTCTATACCTAATAGTGTTATCTTGGATCAGGTATATTTTTGAATTTTATTATTAAGATTCTTCGACTGCAGTTAAATTATAATTAATGTTGTTTTAATAAAACGGAAATATTCTAGAATGTAATTTTGCATATTTTGTTTGTGTTTTAGTATACTAATCCTGGAAATCCTGTGGCGCATTACGATCAAACCGCAAATGAAATTTGGAAACAATGTGACGGTAAACTTGATTACGCTATTGTGGGCGCCGGAACTGGAGGTACGATTACTGGAATTGCACGGAGATTGAAGGAATTGAATCCAAATATTAAAGTCGTCGGCGTTGATCCCAAAGGAAGTATTTTAGCTGAAATTGCTGCAGGTCACTGCGACGCCAAGAGCGCATTCTACGAAGTTGAAGGAATCGGGTAATTTGTTTAACGTCTTTTTTAAAACCATCAAACAATTCAAATAAGAAATAATATGATTTTTTTGGATTAACAGATTATTTATAGATCCAGCAGTCGTAGTTTAATAAATCATTGTAATTTATTTGAATTATTTCCAGATATGATTTTATCCCAACCGCATTAGATATGAAAGTCATTGACGAATGGATTGTGGTTGATGACAAAGATTCCTTCTTAACTGCTAGAGATTTGATCAAGTACGAAGGACTACTGTGTGGTGGAAGTAGCGGCGCCAATGTCTTTGCAGCTTTAAATGTAGCTAAGACTCTGCCTGCGGACAAACGTGTTGTCGTTGTTATACCTGATAATGTACGAAATTACATGACCAAATTTGTTTCCGATCACTGGATGGAAGCCAGAGGATTTTTGGTACATCATTTTCTGAGCTATAAATTGTTTTAAACAAAAGTTTTTAAATTTTTTTGGAACTCGGAATTAAACTGAACATTTTTTTTCAGGAACCACCAGAGCCAGTTGAGAGTAATAAGTGGTGGTGGTATCTGCCAGTATCTTCAGTCCAATTTGAGAAACCCTCGCCTTTGGCTCACACCACGACCTGCGGCGAAGCTCGTTTGATACTTCAAAATGGCCGGTACCAGCAACTACTCGCTGTTGACGAGCAAAATAATGTTAAAGGAATTATCGAATCAAATAAACTTTACAATGGACTCATTTCTGGCCAGGTGTCTAACTCTGATGACGTCAGCAAGATTCTTGTGAAATCTTTCCGCTATGTTGATAAGAACGATACACTGGGCAAATTGTCCAGAGTTCTGGAAATGGATAACTACGCGGTTATTGGTAACAGAGAAGTAAACGAGAATTTGCGTGCAATCGCCACGCAAAGTCAGTTGCTCAATTTTATCAGCAACAAAGCGAAAACTAATGGAAGTGACGGAATATAATAAATCACAGATTGTTCAAATTTTTATATCTTTAAACTGTCAAAACAGAAATCTTTATCAATTCTGAAAATTATATGATGAATTTATGATTTTGATT
>JABFQD010001061.1:0-20348 GCA_022817045.1 Psix sp. ZL-2020 | reverse complement strand
GTATTTAAAAATAAATAATTTAATTATTTATATTATATATTATATAATATAAAAATACAACGTTAGTACTTACTTTTGCGAGCGACAGCTTTAATTCTAAAATAATAGATTACCAGGCAAGTTTGATCAATAAACTTAGTCATTGTTTAAGTTCAAGAAGGCTCTCGATATAAGAGCAGAAAATTTTATTCACTCGTATAAAAATTTAGCTTTACATTTATAATCACTTTTCAAGAAATTAGCAAAAATACTTTTCTACGTAATTTTATGGTTTTGTAATTTTTAATTTATAATTTCTGGTAAATCTTAACAATGTGTGAACTCCATTTTAACAGAAAATCAAAATTTCAATTATATTGCTTGAAGGTATAGGACAGGAATACGAATTTTATATTTGTACAAAATTTACTTTAATTTCTTAGTAAACATGTTTTCTTAGTTTATACAAATGATATTGAATTATGCGATTCAATTGTTTAAAAATGAGAAGTTTGCATCGCGATTTCCGTGATATCTTCGATTATTTCCGGAACACGCGTTCCAATTTTTTTCGCCACCTCGATTCTTTCATTGTAAGGCAAGTAGAGGTATTTCCATATGAGATCGCCATCGATGATACCTCGTGCTGGGTTGCCTTGTAGTCGAACAAAACTTTTGTATGTTCTACATAAAAATGTATAAAGTTAATTTATTTGCATTAAAAACTAATAAAAAACAATTTGCATTATAAAATAGCTAAACTTTTTACCTATAAGATTTGGGGTTCAGTCCAGCTATATGTGAAATATGACTAACTAAAACGTTTTGTAACATGAGAAGTCGTCGATATGATTTTTCAGGCACAGGAAGTATGTATCCGAGACTTCCATCCAACGTGGCTAAGAAAATATTTTTATTGTTACAAAAATTTCAAAGTGTGGAACAAACACATTTTAACATAACATATTTATTAAAATTACCAAACATCGTAACGTGTCGTTTATCCGCGCCTGGGAATTGTCTTTTCGTATTGACTCCATCATTGGTTTTAGCTCTTATCCGGAAAAATGTATTTATCTTTTGCCCCAAGTGAAAATCGGCTTTTCGAATGAGTTTTTGACCACCTAAACTTTCCATCGATTCTGGTTGATACATAAAGAGGGCGATATTGCTCTCACCATCTGACACAAGGAAACCCAGATTATTATTGTCGATCAAGTATTCGATGGTGTAAACTTCAGCAGGTCGAAAATCCTGAAATGATTATCAAGTTAATTAAAATCTTATCATTTATTTAAAGGAGTATTTATCAAATGTAAAAACCTACCCTGCTGACGAGCGAAAGTGTTCGATATTCTTCTTGGAACCGCAATAAACTTATCGATTTGTACACATCAGCTACTAAAATGAGACTTTTAATACTGAGCATCTGGTGAATGTAAATTTGTGTGTCTATAAACGCTACGCCAACCAAATCGTTATCTTTCAATTGCCATATGTATATCTAAAACAGTAATTTTGTATAAGTTTTTATTTTTTGTTTCTCGATATTTTCTGTTTTCAAATTTATTTACCTTTTGACCAACAGCTGAAACAAGAAAACCTGAAACTTGTGTGATTGCTGTGATCGGTCCTTTCTGCTCTTTGGCATAAATTTGTTTGAATCGATTTTTCGTTAGAGGTTGACCAGGTTCTGGCACAACTTCAATGATGTCAAATATCAAAATGCGACCTCTGCTGGTAATGTCTTCGCCATAATTATAGTTTGTACCCAAAACAATGTAACCTTTTAAACCTGACCTGGTTCCCTCATAAGCAAGAGCAACATTCTTCAAACAAGTCACATGTTCCCATTGGTCCAATTCAAATTTCGTGTTTGGAATAGCTTCCCAAGAGACAGGAGAAAACAGTACAATGCTAAATTGTTCTTGAATAGGATATATAAACCGTTCTGGTCTCTCCTCTTCTGTGAATTCCTATAAAAAAATAAAAATTCATTATGATTTACATTTGATATGTGAATATTTTTAATGCATATTTTGATTAATTTAATATTAGTCGAGAAGAAAAATGAAAATGTGAACAAGATACGTACTTTATCTTCGCCGTTAAATCGGTAATAACTCTTCAGTGGTTCTGACACACTCATAACAACACAGTATGTTTTGCTTTCAAGATGATAAGTTACAAAGTGAGGTGTACCTCTTAGAGGAACTTTTCGTACTGGCCAAGGAGCATCGTAAGATAAATGTATGGGTAAAATACAAATCCTTAACTCTTCCTGAAAGAAATAATTTATTTGTGATGATGTTTTCAACGTCAATTTAAATTTTCTTTCATTATTATTTTTACTTTTATGTTATTTAATTTTGAGTATTTATTATATAATTTAAAGTGTTGCTAAAATTTAAGTCATTGTTTACTTACTTTTCTGTTAAAATACAAAAATCCACGAGGACAGTTAACGTTATTGAAAGGTGCGAAAGACCTAACTGGACCGTCAATACCCATTGGGTGGATTCGAAGTTCACCTCTGTAGGTTAAAAATATCCAATGAGGGTGATTTCCACTGATAAATACACCATTGTATCCAGCGATGTTACGGAAATATCGCATCATGCAAATTCTACGATCTGACATTTTCATTTCACTTTCTTCTTTTGGTTTGACTCTGCAAGAACAAATTTAACATTGCAGTTATAAATTAAATCTGGATCTTTGGTATTAATATACTTGAAAATTAATAAACTTACATTGTACTACCGGTGATCATACCATGATCCACTTTCTTGAAACGTAATTTCAAATGGCCTTTCGGATACCTATAAGCCTGATAAATTTGTATTTCTCCATCCAATCGAAGCATAAGTATTGGTCTGGTACTTTGATGACCTAACGCGACCATCAAAATTTCACGAACCTTTATACAAAAAACGTATAAATTAATAAAAAAAAGTAGTTTGATCATATTTTTTACTTAAGAGATTAGTTATTACTCATATATAATTCTAAAAAAATATTATATAAAAGTTAATTACTTGTATTTCTGGATTAGGAATTTCATTGACTTGATAAGTCTGCACAGTAGTAGATTCCATACTATCATGCATTACACTCTGTCCGTAACCAAAGTTTCGTATCAAATATGAGAGTCGTAGTTCAGGCAATGAATAGATTTCTAATGTTCCATTATCTCTGTACACCAACAACCAGTATGTAGGTTTTATTTCTTGAAAATGTTTATGCCACCTAAAATTTAAGTTCATAATTAGCCAAACAAAACTCAAAATCAAGTTTCATAATTGATCATATAATTTATTGATATATTACCATGGAGTTTTCTTGGTAACAGGTTCATTGACCTTTAACTGTGGTGGCGCTGGCATTTGAAAAGCCGGGGCATCGCCGTATAGAAGTTCATCCTCATTGTCAATGTTTTCGACAACTGTTGGTTCTTCAAAATGTTGCTCTTTTTCCGTTTCTTCGTCTGTCTCTTGAGGCAGTTGAGTTGTGAAAAGACCGCTCACGTCTCGATAACAACAAAGTGATTCAATTTGTGGCCGCTGCAAATAAAATACAAGGTTATTTAATTATAACAAATTAAATTAGAATTTTAAATAATTGTTCTTTCGTTGCTTACAAACATCAAATTTGGAGTTTGCGCTTGCAATCGAGGTGCTCCTCTGCCTTCTCGCAAAGTCAACAGTATCACCTGACCATCTTCTGTTAAAAGAACAACATAAGGATCTGCACAACTAGCGTGAATTATTGGACAACCTAAATCAATTGGCATGTGTTGAATCTACAAAAGAAAGTGAAGAATAAATTTTAATTTTCCTTTTAAAAAACGATTGGATTAAAACCAAAATCAAGTAAACTTACTTGTTCAGTGCCATGCATTAATCTAACACCCATTTTTGTGACCTGAACAATATAACGATTGACACCTAGATTGCCTGCAAAAATAGTCGGACCATGTGTACTAAACCCACTTTGATCGACTTCGTTGATTTCTTGTCCCGTTTGAAGAATCTGAAACATATCCATACAAATTAAATAAATTATTTGTTTACATTTATTTATAAGTTTTAGGAATTATTTAATAAATGCTTTATGAAAAATACCATAGAGGAATCTTCATGACTCAGTATAAGAAAACCATGAACACCGTCAACATCTGATTTCGCCAATTCCTCATTAGTTGGCGGTCGCATAACCGTCCACATGTCTTCGCATCCAGGCAATTCAAATGTGGTAACAACCTGAATCAAAAATATAATAAATCATATTTCATCTGTGGTTGTAACAAATTTAAGGAAAGAGGTGTATGAAAAATAAATTTACTTGTGGACGAATTGATCTTTGTATGACACAAAGAGCTCCGTTCTTGCCATAACCAGAAGTTGTGACGAGTTCGAGATCTGGTTCTTGGTTATTGGCAAATTCTTCGGATAAAAATGCAGGTTCTCCCATTGATATATTTCCACATGGTCCGATATTTAACAAACTGTCACATACCTGAGTAAAAAAGATTTATTTTTTAGAGTGAGTTTTTTGTACAGATAATTTAGGATAAATTATTATCGAACCTCAAAAATGTACGACGTGATTTGTATCGAAGTTTGCGTTTCGTTGCCATAAACCTCAAGTTCCTCAGGATCTTTGATATCAGATACGTTAGAAGCCATCCAGTCACCCAAAAAGTCTTGTTTGGGTCGTTTTGCTGGAACTTCTATTTCCTCATCTTGTGGGCATAATGATACTTCAGATGGATCAATAACACTTTGTTGTTGGACGTCATCTGATTCTTTCTCAGTGAATTTTAATAGTAAAGAATTTCCGAGTCGGGAACCAAGGAATAAGTAATTTTCTTCGCACAGACAAACCTAAAGAATAATACATTTTTAAATAAATTCATGATATAACAATTTTTAAATTATCTTAATATAAAAAAGAACTTCTAATAAAGCATTTTCAAAATTTATTAATGATTTATTATTTGATATAACGTTCAAATTTTTTAATGTTAAATATTAAGTTAAGTGAATGGACTGATGAATATTTTAAATTTTAAAATCAAATTTTTATAAACAATTGTTTAAACAATTTGTACAAGGAAATTAGTTTTCAAAATTTTAAATTAGCCAAAAGTAGAATTGTAAAATAGTTATAGATTTGTAGCTATTAATTGCGGCCAATTTTATTTTTGTGTATTTTCCTTAGTGTTATATTATTTTATAAATTGTATTAATATATTTTCATGATCTAAATATTAAAAACTTTATGACATATTTATTTGAATTCCATAATGTAAAATAATTCAAAAATATTCAATAATAAAATACTATTTTCCAAAACACAAGTCGATGAAATTAAAAATTAATTTAAACCCTTCATTTTAAAATTATAAACTCAATGAAAATGAAACATTTACGTATTAGTAAGGGTTAAACACATGAATATACATCATTTGTCGCAAATTATAACAATAAAAGTAACATTTACCAACACAAGAATAAAATAGAACTTACACATGAAGTCAACACACTAGCCGCAGCTTTATCGAAGTGGAACCCACGTACAGATCTCATACTATCTACAAATAATGACAAAACATAAAGTTCTCCGGTTTTTATCGAGAGCACCAAACGGTCCGGAGATATAAATGCTACTTGTGCGCCTTCAAGACTCAGTTTAACACCCTCTTGTACTTCTGCAAATTAGACAAAATATTTAATATGAATAACCAATCTTTGTAATTTTTTCAATTTTTAACTTTCTCCATTAAAAAATAGTATACTAACTCATTGGGAAGTTTGTACTTGATTCTGTCAAACTGTTGAGGGAAACTCCATAAGGAGGTATACTTTGATTCAAGTAAATGAGTGAATTGACAGCCATAATTAAGGTTCCACCAAGCGGTTTTTTTACCGCAACAGCTTGAAAACAATCAAAAGGTAAGTTACTATACTGCCAAATAATCGGATGAACTTTCTGCTGAATGTTGAGAGATATTGCAACCATCGCGCAAGTGTCTTGTCTCACAGCAATACGTCTGAAATCAAAATTCAAATTTACAAACACTCCTAAAATACAATTTCGTGTAAGTCACTGTAATATATTCACGTACCCTGCAAACGTTCGTACTGGTTCATATAATATCAACAGAGTAGGCTCATAATATCCGTGTAAAAATTGTAAATCTATTATGTTGTCCATCTTTTCTTCCAAATTTTTCAGTACTATCATATACGAAGACAAAATTGGCGTTTTATTAGTTGTAGGTTTTGGTGCCTCGAGTAGGTCATTGTCGTCTAAAGTTGGTTCTTTTCGAAATGGCAGAACGACTAGTTTTTTGCCGTAAATTAACATTACAGCACATCGATCTTCAGGATCAACCCTGACTATAGGAATGTGGTGATGATTGGTCCAGCCACCCTTGAAACAAACAATATTAAATTCTTTTAATTTGACTGTGCAATCTGAATAATTAATGCAATAATAAATAAGAAACATGTACATTCAAATTAATTAAGAAAAATTCATAAATCTATAAAAAAAGGTTTATAAATAACATAATTCATTTATTTTTAAAAGTTTGTAAATTGTTTTACATATTTTTTAATCAATTATAAACCGGTATTTATGAAAAGCAATAATAAAGATATTTTGAAACTTACTCTCATTTCTTCTTCTTCAAAATAATGCAGTGACACAGTTTTGAGATCATGAGTTTCAGGGTCATATTCTACGACTGACAGTTTTGCGTCTCGGAAACTTAAAAGAAGAGAATCTCTCTGAGATCCAACAAGTCGAACTGATTGCATCGACATAATATTTCCATGTAGTGTATATTGCGCTAAACATTCTAGTTTCATTTTCGGAGGCCTTAAATCTCCCGCTACAAATATTAAATAATTTATTGAAATTAATATTAAATTACTTGAAAAAGTATTTAATTTGTAATATGAGCCTTTTTTTAGTTTCGAAAGTGACATTGAATTATATACATATTTATGAATTGAATATGATACAAAAATGGCCGGAAAGGTTTTATTAAAAAATTATATTTCTAACAATGATTCAAATTTTGATCACCTGATTTTTCTTTTTCTTTGCTGTCCAGTATTAACCGGAAGACGCGAATAATATTTGCACCGGCGACGACGAGGCATTTTTCTGACCGATTGAAAAAGTAGCAGTTTATTGCATGTTCTATTTCTGTGGGAGGGTGTGTAGTCTTACAAATCGAATACATTTTGTTTTTGTTCGTTGAACACTATTTTATTATAACATTCATGCTCCAAAAAACAGGTTAACTAAACAATACCGCAACAACCGAACCCTGCACAACACTGCACAACATAACCTTAAATACAGATTTCGTAAACAATAGTCAACTTTCCCTTCTATCAACGAACTAACCAATCGCTTGTAGCCTGGTAGCCTTGTACAATGAATTTTTTGTAGTCGAGTTGGTAGAGCGCACCTTTGTACTTGTCAGTTCAAAAATGTTTCAAAAGCAAAGAAAGTGAAAAAAAACAAACAAAATAATAAAAATAAAAAAAGGGATTTATATTATTTAATAATTACCTATTAAAATGATTTATATTCGAAATAATCATATTTTCTAATAAATTATGAACAAAGTTTAATCTTCGTAAATGGCATAGAAATAAATGAAAAAAATATGTTTCAGTATTCAATAAAAATTATCTTAAAAATAATTTAAAATAAAAAAAAATAAAAGCAATTCCACATAAAACTATTTATAAAAAAAAGTTATACATAAATTATTAACACTAATTATATTATATTTTATACGAATAGCCAAAATTGAACGAATCATAAAATCATACATTTGAATAACATATTCAATTTAATAGTGCAAATACACCAAGAATGACAGATTAAGAACTATTAATTAATGGCTATCCATTTGAAACATATTATCTATCACTGTTACGTACTCTCATATAAATCAAAATATTTCATTTTTGTAATCAAAATGTGCTAAAAATTTTAGTCATTTTAATGACTGAAGTAATTATAGATTTGTTCAACCCATAAGTGAAGATATTTAATTCAGCGATCCCTTTGCTTATTAACAAAAATCATTTTTGTGTGAAAATAAATTTATTTTGCCTTTTGAAGGAACTAGTTTTATATCTTGTTTTATTTATGTCGTTTCACAATTTAGTATATCATGTTTCTAATACTATACACAAAAAACAAGATGTGAATTAACCGAACCATTAAAAAAATTAATTTAAAAAAATATATAATGTTGAAAATATTATTCATATTTTTCTAATGAAGTTTTCATTAATAATTATGATAACTTTTATACATATCTGATGAGAAAATTATAAAAAATTTCGAAATGCAATAAATAAAACAAGATTTAAAATTAGTTCCTGCAAAAGGCAAAATAAATTTATTTTCACACAAATAAACATAGATAAACTTCCATCTTGAATAGTCATATATGAAATTAGCTAATTAAAATTTTTTACAGTATAAATGCCTGGACTTTATTATTATTTAAATTTATATAAAATCTGTACATGTTTTGTCATCACAAATAAATACCACGCTTTAAAAAAATAGAATATATATATCTTTATTTTTACATATGCACAGGAAATTGTTTTTTTATATATCTAATAATGTTCCTCTTGGTCTATTCCGTTTCTGATCGATTTCTGCGTTTGGCATAGCTTTTCTTTTATTCATTCCTTTCCGTTCAAGTTGTTTTTCTATGATTCTTGCATTATTTGCATAAGAATCAGCCACTTCTCGCTAAAAAAAATAGAAAATGTATGATGTTATTAAAATACTGCATTGAAAAACAAGTATGACTGATTTAAATTAAGAAATGTATAATTATTCAATTATTTCTTGAGTATATATTTTTATTATGC
Source organism: Psix sp. ZL-2020 (assembly GCA_022817045.1). Lineage (NCBI taxonomy): Eukaryota > Metazoa > Arthropoda > Insecta > Hymenoptera > Scelionidae > Psix > Psix sp. ZL-2020. The sequence goes on along the minus strand of JABFQD010001061.1, from coordinate 11,445 downwards.
ATATATGACTCTATTGTTAGCTATATCTGTTTTTTTTTCTTATGTATAGTAATTATTTATACGAATCAATAAATATTAAAAACTTACAGCTTCGATTTCATCTTCTTCCTCGTCAATAGTAGATACAGTAACAGAACTGAATTTGCCCATGTTTTTCGTATGTTTTGTAACCATAATTTTCTTTGGTTTTTCAACAGCTACCTGATTATAGATATCAGTCATAGGTCCTTCTCCAGAACTCTTGATTATAGATCCTTTTACGATAAAAACTGTATTATCTTTTTGGTTGTGTTTATAATATAACAATAAGCCGCATCTAAAATGATATTTTATGATTCATTAAAGTAATTAACCACCTTTTGCATGAAAAATAAATTGTATTTATTATTTATACGATCATATTATGAATAATATTATTTATAAAAATAATATAAAAATTTAAATTTTCTTCATCTAGAAAAAAATAATTATATTATTGATAACATATATATTCATATTAAAAGAATTTTTTTTACTCTATAAAGTAAATTTTTCAGTTGATTGATTTTCAAAAATAAAAGCTTACTTCTTGCACTTTTGTCGATATTGTTTTTCGATACCTTCCTCTCTCTTTAAATAAACGACTTCATCCTGCTCACAAGTCATTTTATGTGCATGTTTACTACCATCAATAACTCTAGCTCCGTCTCTTTTACGCAATGGTAACTTCTCTAAAGCACAATCTTAAAAAAATAATACAATTTGTTAAGCATTAAACCACAATAAAGGGAGACTAAGTGAATGTCTACTTTTTAAAGTGAAATAAAAATAAATGTAAAACGATCCCAAAAAGCAATATTTTATTGAGAAATTTAATTTAATACCAAAATAACTTAATTTAAACTTTTCATTTTTTTGCTTATTTTAAAAATAGTTTTATTCATATATTAGTAATAGATAAATACGGAATCACATTAATAAATAATTCTCTTATCAACTATTCAATAATAACATTATTTTATTTTCCTTCCAACAATATACTTATTTTCCCAAAATCATTTACCTAAAATTAAAGTCATTTGTCCGCAAAGACAATAATATATATGCAAAGGTTTCTCTTCATTATATTCTTCCTGGTCTTTTGTATCAGAACATACAATGCTCCTCGAAACAACTTTCGGCATCTTGTTTATTTACAGTTTGATAAAACTTATCAATCCTTTCAATAACAATCAAACGACTTTCTCCAAAATAACGCAAGTTCAACTGTCATCAAACATTAACACAACTCTGAAGCTATCAGAGAGTAAACGGAGGAATGAAGTAACTTTTCAGATTCAGGTTAACTCAGCGACAAAGCGCCCTTGCGCATGCGCATAAGGTCTACGTCCTGTAGTCCAAAAATCAATTGCGTAATAAAACGAAAGAGCAAATTTACACTTTTTGAAAACAATAAATCTATAAAAAATAAACGTAAATTAAAAATTGAACTCAAAGTTGCATTAAAAAATGCCAACAAATTACAAATATCCGCATGCTAAAAATATAACAATGAGCCGCAACTGTGGCGTTATTTTTAAAATTTTAATTTACAAAACTCATTTTCATTTTTCAAATCTAAAATAACATAATGCTAGCCAATTAGAAATTAGAAATTAGAATTGAACTCCTGCTTTAACACGCTATATTTTTTAAACAACCAGTCCGCTAGACGGCGACACCAGTCAGTAGGATGAAAGTGGCAGCGTGAAAGTAAAACTCGGTCGTTGGTTCGTGCTGTGTTTTGTCATTGTCATGTGTGTTCGTAACCGATAGTGAGAGATTCCGTAGGGACCAGGTCGCGCGCAAAAGGTGGATTAAGAGCGAGCTTTAGCTCTGCCATAGTGTGGATCGTTTGTACTCAAGTAACTCGCAAAATCGCTCCCAACATAGCTCCCGCAGATGTCCGCGGAAGCTCGGTATGTATAGCTTGCTTTTCCATCAATGCATATAACAATCGTAATGTCACTTTATTATTATATAAATTAGCATCGACTGGTCGAGTCCTCGGACAGTCTAAACATCCGGGTCTTTTCTCCGAATTGACAGCTTTGCAATGAGTTTCCATAACTTTTGTCGTTGCTTTGTTTTAAAAATGCAATTTTCGCTCATAAGAAATATCTAACTTGTTGAATAAGACGCTGAAATAATTTCAGTGGGAATAACAGGAAAAAAATGAAACGAACACTTGTAAACAATCGTAAAGTCTGTGTTACTGTTTATAAAAAAGAGAGGAGGGGTCATTTTTTAGGAATACTTAATTCCTAGGAATTATGAATATATTAAAAGCGAATTTTTGTTTGAGACGAATAAATTGTTATGAGAAGGAAAAGGTAGTTTGTAAGTAAATTGGTATAATTATTTACACTAAGTATCACCTATGGAGAATGATTAATTAGGCTCAAAATGTGCTCGATTATCAAAAGTTACAATTCGCAAAGTCATTGCAAAGCACGCGTGATGTATGTTATAATTTGCGCAATCAATATATTTTCTTGTCCCGACTTGGCTATATAAATTTCAAGTTGATTGATTCAAACGTTTGCAAGCTTATTGTCTTGTTACAGCTGACTCGATTAATTGAACACGCAGATGAAGTAACAAAATCACCATGTTTTGGCAATTGAAACAAGTGTCTTCGCCTCATTTGGAGGCTCTGTTAAATAGAGAGGTAATTTCACTTTGACGTAACAAAAATAAAGTTGTATTTTTAAACACAAATAATCACCCGAATAATATTTCAGGATTGTACTATATATGATTTGATGGACGATGAAGATATTATACAAGAGTGTAAAAGTCAAAATAAAAAGTTACTAGAATTGTAAGTTATTACATTGGAAAAGAATTGGATGATTTGTTTGGCTGATTTGCATTTATATAATGTCTTTTTGTTGTTCGTAGTTTAACGAGACCGAATGTGATGGACGAGCTTATCACTCTGATGATTCAGAATCCGACAACAGAGGTAGCGGAGAGCCACAGATACAAGTACCCGCACATCGCGTGCGAAATTCTGTCCTGTGATATTCCGATGCTTAACGAAAAGTTGGCAGGTAGAGTAGATTGAGGCGCGAGTTGCCAGTTATTAAATCATTTCGTGCGTTTTTCTTAGGGATGAGACGCAACATCGCAAAAAGAACTGTCAAACAGTTAGATTTTTGGATGCGCGTTTGGAAAAAGCATCGAATTAAAATGTGGTGTAAGCAAGGTAGAACCGAAATAGAGAGACGAAATTCGTGTCGTTGTTAATGATTTAACTGTGCGGAATTAACTTTCTGTTCAATTTCATTTTCATTGAAGCGCAAAATGTTGCTAAGTTGGTATTGAAATAGGAATTAATTAACATGTTAAGTGTTTTCTAAAAACGGCCATTTGGCAATATTCTTTCATGTGTATGAAATATTATTGATGTATCAGTGTTCTGTATATGATATATGTTTTATGTTCGATTCCACGTATACGGCATTTTAATATTCACATTGTAACTAATTTTTGACTAACTGTTGAACTCACATTGATTCTTGATTGATTTTCTTTACAGGAGATATTGGACTGTTGCAGAAATTATACTCTTTTATTGATACCGACAAGGAACTTAATCCGTTGTTAGCTTCGTTTTTCAGTAAAGCAATGGGTATTTTGGTGATACGATCTAAAGATCAGGTGTGTGTAACACAATTTCAATTCAAAAAATAACACTCTCAGGTTCTTGAAAAATATATATAATTGCTTTTCAATGTATTTGCATGGAACTCCAAATTTTAATTTATTCAAATTAATTCTTTGTTCATTAGTGTCATCTAATCTGAATGCTTAATTGTTAATCAAATTGAAAATCGCATTTAACTAAACATGAATTCTTTTTTATTTCAGAATTGGTACTCTTATCAGTTTACATGCTTACAAGTATTCGCTTTTCTCAAAAGCAAAGAAAAGTGTGTAGATTTACTGTTGCAACACTTAGAAACATCTGCGATAATGAATCTCGTACTGAAACTCGTCACAGAAGTTGAAGGTTCAGAAACGAGACAAAATGTTTTAGACGTAAGTGATCCTTTCGAAGCCTTTGTAGAAATCAAAATTCATTTAATTTAGAATTTAGTCACGTGTGTATTTGCTTTGCAGTGGTTGAATAGTCAGCAGTTGGTACAACGATTGGTGAAACTTTTGTCGCCCGAGTGCCAACCGTCGAGGCATTCCAACGCAGCGCAACTGCTGTCAGATATGATAGAGGGCGTGCGAGATATTAGTAAACCTTCTTCGGAGTTATCCGTTGAGTCCGACCCTATCCTTTGTACCTTAGAATCGTAATGTCTTTTTCTTTTACCACGAAGGTCTGACTGTAAATAAAAAACAAAAGCACAGCAGACTTTTTCTTATCATTAACAATTGCTAAAATTTGTTTTTGTTTTTAAACGCGTTACTCATTTTTATGTTACAGAGAAGAAACAACGACTCTTTTGTTGGATACAATTTTGGTAGACAAAAAACTGGAAAGTAGTATAGTTGGTGGAATCCAAGTTTTACTTACGCTTCTAAAGCCAAAGACTAATGGGTAAGAATGGGTTCACACAAAAATGTTTGTGTAAGAAAGAAAAAGAAAGAAGTCATTGTAGTAAATAAATTGTTGTTTTTTGCAGTAATTCCAACGACCAGAACCGTTCATTAGATGAAGCTGCCGATAAAGAAACGATAATGAAGATCTCAAACGCAGTGATACCTTACTTTGGAAAGTTCCATGATCTGTTACTGAATCCGCCTTATGTAATATACAAATTGTTTATGATTGAATAACTCTTTCCTTCAAGTGTTATATGATTTATTTCTAATTATAGATGCCTCCTGTAAAAACTACTGTTGGCTTGTTAGAAGTTCCTGTTGGGAACACGAGACTACATGTTCTAAAGATGTTTGCTACTCTGCTTAGTATAAATAATCCACTTGTTAGAGAAAAAATGGTTGAACTGGATATTTTCAAAACATTTTTGGTAAATAAATTAATCGATTATTCATTATTAAGCACCTTATTCAATTAATTTAACAATTTATTCAAAACAAGTATTTTTATTAAGATTAACATAAGAATCTCTGAAAGGAAAGTTAAATTTAGACAAATATTTGCAGGATCTCTTTTTTCAATATCCGTGGAATAACTTCCTGCATACTCAAGTACGGAATGCTTTGAGAGAAGCACTGGAAAGTTCGTTCCCTGAGAGTGATAAGGATTTTTATGAATATGTAAATAAGACATTTTGCTTTATTGGTAAAATAAAAATAACAGATAATAAATTAAAATGTTGAAATATTTATTTCAGTTATTCATCAAGTGTGAGTTTTTGGAGAAAATTTTAGACGCTTTTACTGCATCCGGAAAGACGTGAGTAAAAATTGTATTAAATGAGTTTTAAGTGGACAATGTGAATTAATTATAATTAATAATCCACTACTTTCCCAACAGAATTAATCTCCATGAACATAGAGGCCACGTTATAGAGATAATGAAGAACATAGCATCTCTGTGTGAAAAAAACAACGTTTTTAATACGTTTATAACAACGAATTTGCCACAAGAAACAGTACAAAGATGGCAGAGCACTGTTAATGTAAAATTGGTATTGATTAAAATTCAACAAAATACTTTGGTAATTATTAATTTTTCGTTTTATTGTTTCAAAAATGTTTTAAGAATTAGCCGTTTTAACAAGATATGTATTTTTTTAGTCTGAGCCACAATATATGGTTGACAACGACAGTAATAACAGCGATTACAATTATTCGCAAGATACGTACGGTCAATCGGTAATACTACACTTTTATTATACAGATATTAATTAAAATACATTATTTTTATTTAATTTAAATTTTTTTGGACTCATTGCTTTGTGCTTATTTTTGCTTGATTTTTAATTGCTTTTCTGAAGGCGAAAGCGGTGCGGTCCTCCAGAGTTACCGCTCGGGGTTAAAACACTATGACAAACACTAGTATGATAAACACTAGTATCGTTAGTTTACAATTTTTTTATGATGATTCGTGTATACATTTTGATAAGTCAGTAAGGTATGACTGTAGATTAGCGAGTCATCACATCATCTGACATGATTTGTGAATCATTTTGATGCAAGCTCACAATCATTTTTTATTTGGATTTAACTAATAATTCTGAAATTGCATATTGGAAGCATGAATGATTTTATACATTTGCATTGTTGACTATAAACTAATATTTTGATTTTGTCTAGGTACCTCATTATATTGAGATGTACGAGTATCGAAATGAGGTTCATAAGGACGATGAAGAACCTATGCTGTAGTACGTATATTACAAACATGCACATATATTTACATAGTTTACGTAATAAATAATTGATAGTCATTCATATGATTTCGTTTAAGATCTTAATCAAATTGTGTTCAATTAACTTTTTCAAAATTGACAAAATAAAATGACTAATTGAAATCAATAAAGTTTCATAACAAAATTGCGAACTATCAATAATTGGTTATCAAATAGATACATGTTCAAATGTAAATTGTTACTTCATTTTTTCAGTAATAATTCAAGTGATCAACCAGGGTCGGTAGTACTGAATGCAGAAGATCAAGCTAAAGGCGAAGAGATGTTTAATAAAGTATGCATTTTAAACGTGCACATAAAAATTTTAAATACTACATTTACGTACTTTCAAAGTGAATTTTAATTTTTTTTTTTTTTCAATAAACGATTCTTTCGTTTATTTTTGTCAGTAAATACAATGAAATTCATTTTTGACCGCTTAAATATGATCGTAAAATAAATTTGTTAAATCAAATAAACATTCTTTTTAAAATAATTTGCTCAAAAAGCAAATGTGATTCACTTTAAATCACATTTCTTTAAAAAGTAATTAATTTTGTTCTATTTTCCATTAAATAATGTTCTTCGTTAAATTTCTAACAGCTTTGCGAGTGTCGTGACAAATCGAATGTTTCGGATTGGTGGCTGATGGACAAACAATTAAAATACGAAAGGTCAAGTTCATCTGAGGATGAAGACGAGGAAGAGGATAGAAGTTGTAAGTATCATTTGAAAATAAATTGTACAGTCATGCAACAAGAATATTCGTATGATTAATTATTAAAATTGTTGCAGATTCCTGGGCAACTTTTCCCAACGTGAATTCCTTGCAACCCAGTCCTTGGGATATAAATGCACCGGCACAATCTGACTCAGATAATTGGGCGAATTTTGCCAGCCATTGGCCAGGAGAGAACGAAACTACTACATCCTCCAATGAAGCAGAAGAAAAAGTTGAAGACGTCGATTGGGCTTGTTTCGCTAATTTTGATAGTACGCTGACTTTTGCGACTGACAACAACGAAGTTAGGTCGCTTGATGTAGAGGCTCCCCAACCAGACAAGGCACAACAGGACGAAGTCAAGGAGGTGCAATATGTCGAAGAAGAATCGATTCAGGAACAGAACAACTCTAATGAAGATGCAATCAAAGAGAAACAAGTCTCTGAGCCTGAAAAGGACGTAGTCCAAGCGTCGGATGACGACAATGCCAACTCTATTGTGATGATAGAAACAAAGTAAACTCATTTTTCAACTATAAATCAGTATCTACGAAACCTAAATTAAACGTTAGATATATTGTTTCAACATTTTTTTCCTCCATTTCGCAGGATCTCTGAAGTTACTGAAGATAAGAGCAGCGATGAAAATGTACAAAATACTGTAGAAACTATAATTTCCTCAGATGATAGTAGTTCGCTCGCAAACGCAATTAAGAACAATGCTGAAACTATAAACAAATCAACTTAAGTAGGCTGCGAGCACGAGCAATCATATCAGAACGAGCCTACCGTTTTACCCCAAATTTGTACGTTCTTCTTTTCCACAAACGGATTTTAACCGGTTTTCAATTATTTTTTAATACATTTCTTTCCTATTCCAAGGATTTTACTTATATTTTTTTCAACTTTTAATAAGCATACTAGTGAGAATCGTCGAATTGACAAATCGACAAATGCCAGTATTCGAGCGATGAAGAGAGAAAGAAAGTTCCGTGTCCGCGGGATTTGTAAATTTGATTCTAGAAACTTTTTACTGTAGTTTGTATCTCGAAGTTGTTTGATATAGCATTATCATCATCAAGTTGGTTTGTTGGTATTATATTAAATAAACATCAAATATTCTCAGTCTCGCCTTACTTATTCCTTAAAATCTTTGACGCAGTGATTTATCACGCGTGCGTTTAATATTTTCATGCAAGTCTTCAAGATATAGAATATAAGATACGTGCCTTACTTTAAGAGATTATCAATGCATAAATAAAGAAAATGTACGAACCCAATGGAATCACATTTTTTCAACTAACTTTATTATCCTTTCATTATAATTTATATTATTTGATTCATTTTTGTTTAAAAAATGAATTCATTTTAATTTCTTTTTTAAATTAAACAACAGTTAGTTATTTTCCTCAAGTTTTATTCTCTGTTACAATTTCATAATATTACGCGCTTTCCAGTGAAACCGTACGGTGCTGCACTCTGTAGTTCTGTCTAACCAAGTAACACATGTGATCACTGAAATAATGTGACTAATAAAAACAGTGCTCAAGTGAGGTTATATTAGTATTTAATATAGTGTTTATATTCGTTTGATAGGTATTTTCAAAGATTGATATTGATTATTGTAATATTTAATTCTAGAATTAATTATATTTATCTTAAAATATAGATTTATTTTTATCTGTTATTTAATCTAACTTGTTTAAAATATTTTTATTCATGTAATGCTGTCTACATAAAAGTTAACATTTGTTTGGTGATAAATATTGATAAACATTAATGTGTGTTTAAATTATTAAGTTTAGAATTTTTATTTTGTTGTTATTTAGTTGGTAGAAAAATTAGCTTCAAAAATGGAACTGGAGGGATTTCCAAATCCTGGTGACAGCGATGATGATAGTCCTTTACCAAAACCACCGAAAGTGGTTAAAACGTCATCGAAAAAATCCGGAGGCTTTCAGTCTATGGGTTTGAGTCATGGTGTACTAAAAGGCGTGATAAAAAAAGGATACAAGTGTCCGACACCTATTCAGAGAAAGGTAAAATAGATACTTTTATACATACTCGAATTCATATATTTTTTGTATTGATAAATGACCAACATTGTTAAAAAAACTGTAAATAAATTGGGTGAATCATAATGAATACTCTATAAAAGACCATATAATTCAGTTCATATAAAGTCATTTTTTTATTGATAAACATTATTCAAAAACAATATTACTTAACTCACTATTGTGGTGTATTAATCCATAGCTTATATTAAAGTATAATCACTGAAGTTCTCAATTTCAGACAATTCCTTTAGCCTTGGAAGGCAGAGACGTCGTCGCTATGGCAAGAACTGGAAGCGGTAAAACTGCCTGCTTTTTAATACCTCTGTTTGAGAAACTCAAATCAAGAGAAGCAAAGACTGGCGCACGCGCCCTTATCCTATCGCCGACACGAGAACTTGCGCTTCAAACATTCAAATTCATCAAGGAACTTGGACAATTCACGGGTTTGAGAACTGTTGTCATTTTGGGTGGTGACAGTATGGACAATCAGTTTTCAGCAATGCACGAGAACCCTGACATTATCGTTGCTACTCCTGGTCGCTTTCTTCATCTCTGTATGGAAATGGAGCTTTCTCTGAAAAGCGTTCAATTTGTAGTTTTCGATGAAGCCGATAGGTGAAATGCAAAAATTATAAAACATTATCAAAATCATAAATTTAATTATAATTTATTATTTGGCTATCACAGATTGTGATATTTTAAATGTCTTCAAATAAATGTAACCTTCATTTGAAGTATTTGTTAAATTCTTTTTTTTTTCTGTAACTATTAAAGGTTGTTCGAGATGGGTTTTGGCGAACAGATGCATGAAATAACCAACAGACTGCCGCAGCAACGACAGACCTTACTTTTTTCCGCGACCTTACCAAAAGTATTGGTAGAATTTGCTAAAGCTGGTCTTAGCGAGCCAGTTTTATTGCGGTTAGATGTAGAAAGCAAATTACCCGATGGACTAGATTTGGTGTTCATAACGTGTAGAATGGAAGAAAAATTGGCGGTTCTGTTGAGTTTGCTTAAAAACATTATTCCATCCGATGCCCAAACTGTGGTTTTTGCTGCGACGATGCATCACGTTGAATATATTCATCAGGTATGCTTGCATATAAAAATAGAACTAGTAACTGAATATGATTAGAAAAAATTCAATACTTTATATCTATTGGAATATATTCACTAAATCGATTTTGAACTTAGATTTTAGATAAAGCGGGAATCAGCAACACATTCATTTATTCAAATTTGGATGCTTCTGCGCGTAAAATTAACACAGCTAAATTTCGCGAGCACAAAGTTCAAGCTTTAATAGTTACTGATCTAGCTGCAAGAGGTATTGATATTCCACATCTCGACTATGTGATCAATTTCAATTTCCCAGCAAAGAGCAAACTTTTTGTGCACAGAGTCGGTAAGTTGAATATATTTTTAAATGTCGAAGTAAAATAATCGATTTCGTACTGGTATTGTGACATATGCAAACAATCGAATTTTGTATTCAGGTCGTTGCGCTCGAGCTGGACGTACCGGAACAGCGTACAGTATAGTGTCTGCAGACGAATACGCGCATCTCATTGACTTGCATCTTTTCCTTGGCAAGCCATTCAACATTGTTCCATCAACATCACAAGATAATGTACCGAAAGAAGCTATTGGGAAATTACCACAATCCATGATCGAAGAAGAATTATCCGACCTTATAAACTGGCACGAAAACATTGTTGACATAGTAAGAAGACTGTTTAGAACACATTATTAATTTCAATTTCATTTAATAGAATTCAGAATTTATTTTCGCCTTGAACAAAAACAAATTTAATTTTAAAAATGTTGTTATTTAAATGATTTGTATTTATTTGTAAATAATCATCGCATTTAACATTTAACATTTTCATTTCAATTTAATATTCACAAATTTGCATTTTGAATTAATTGATCTTTTAACTCTGAGTTTTTTCTAATGCTTTGCATATTTTTCTGTTATTGTTACGTTTCATCTATTTTTGTTGAAAAAGTGAACGAAATAAGAAGGTTGAATTAAATTGGATCAAATATTTGCAAGTCATAATGGAGTAATTGTTGAATAATAAAGTTTTTAAATTAGAAGAAAAAGTCTAAAAATTACAATTGGTTATATTATACAAGTATAGTTCTTATGTAATTAATTAACGTGATAATACAAATATAGCTATAAAAACTTAATTTTCATTTTTGACAGCTTAAGCATAGTATTTTATCAATATCGTATCATTAACAATGTACTTAATTAAATTCATATGTTTATAAAACATATTTTTCTGTTTATTTTTTAATAAAG
>JABFQD010001060.1:0-20353 GCA_022817045.1 Psix sp. ZL-2020 | reverse complement strand
TAATTATAAATTGGACACTAACACGATTTGAAATATTCTATTTTTATTGGTTTTTATTGTTACAAATAGTTTTTGATAGATTTTTCTTTGCTGGGTAACTTGATACCTTCTCACAAAGTAAAAAAATTATTTTCTTAAAACAAAACAAATTATACGTAAAGAAGTTAGGCTAGTTTTAAAAATTAGTTTATATTTCATTATTCTTGTTCAAATAATGTATATCATAAAACAGTTTTAAACACCTATGGTACGTACTTATTCCATATCCTGTCGAAACATCTTACACAAATACAAAACCTATAACTTGTTTTAGAACTACAAGTGTTGAAACTATTCAATCCATTTTGAAACTTAACTAATAATAATTACCAATCAATCATAATTATTCAAATGTCATAATTTTCTTATTATAAAGTTTGCTGAAGTAATAAAATTATTAATTAATTAATCAAATTGAATATGATTTATTTTTATATTAAATGTAAAGATAATAGTAGTTTGTATATTGTTTATGTAGCATTTAAATATTTATTTGTAGTCTTAGTTTGAATATTTTAATTTGCGTTGTGTTAATTGTGAAATAAATTCGAGCTAATATTTGGTACAGTCGTGAGAAAAAGTCCTATAATTAGTTGTAAATTTCTCCAATCGTGGCGGTAATTTCGTGCAACGTGACAAAAACACAGTGAAAGAAAAGAGTACAAGTGTATAATAATTTTTTAACGCATATTAAAAGATAAAAATACAACGAGTTGACTTTTATATAGTTACGGAGGTGAGTATACGAGTGTTACATTTATTAATTATTTAGTAAAAAAAAAATAAAATATGTTTTGACAAATCGTTTATAATGTCATTGTAAACAATTTCATAAGTATGGTTAGTGTATTCTGTTATAAATTGTATTCAACACTTCAAATTTCGTAAGTGAATTCAATATAAAGAAAATTATTTATAATATAGAATACATCTCTTTTTTAATATTTGGTTATTGATATGTAATTTCTTTCTTCGATCTTTCATAGTAGAACATTATGAAATTGTTTTATATGCGATAATATTTCGTTGATTACCAAAGATTCCACAAACTTTTATTGTTCTTGAATGATCCTATGCAGTATTAGACAATGTATTTTATAGTATCATAATTTTTCATTAATACGTTTGGTTTCTTTCAGAGCTTTATGATGGACCGTCCGGATCATCAGCAACACAGGTTTTTTCTGCCGAAGATTCAGGTTTCATTCTAGATAATTCATTTTTATTACATTTAGATAATGACAAACGAAAGATATATATTTAAATATGAAATGTATGAATATTGATTCTGCACTTTTATTTTCAATATTTAAATTTTTAAGTAACATTTAACTTTATTTAAAAATGACAATTTTATAGTCTTAACTCATTTTATATTGAATTCATATATATTTTATTTATATATCTATATATAATTTTTTATTATATTTTACAGTCCTCAATACATAATGTAGAAGTGACCACTGAAAAAGTAAGAGTTAAGGATTTTACTATATTTTCTGATACAAAACATGAATTTAATAGTCAATCAAAAGAAACAAAAAAAAACAAAACAAAGAGAAATTGGCCAATGCTGCGTCTCTTGATACAGAAGCACGACCAGTCGACATCAAGATTTTCACAAAACCCTTGACAGTTAATACCGTAAGTATATTAAAAATTTATGTTGAGCTTGCACTTAATTGTGAAACTTGTTTATTTGTATAATTATTTTTAAATTTTTTATATTCAAATATTGTATGATATTTGTGTAACTTTTTTGTGTATAATAGATCAAAATTTTCGAAAACACATATATTAATATATATATAAATTTTTATTTACAATTAAAACTTATGACATTTTTGCATTTCATAGGGTTTGTACGACTTTTTGATGACAAAAATTTATTGAACTATTACATCGAAAAAAGTATCTTACTAACTCAATGCAGTCAAGAATAGTTATAAAGAGGGATGTTTCAGCGATTCTGAATTTATATCCAGTTGAATCTAAAGTTCCGGAATTATCGTGAGTACAAACGTTTTATTGGATTCTTTGTGTGATAATTGTAATAGCAAATTTGCTGTTACATTATATTCTCAATAATTTTAATTCTAACAGATAATTTTAAAATTTGTTTTATGGTCATCAGATATTTTTTATATGTACATATTTATTAACATATTGTATATTTTAATAAATAAATTTATTTTAAATTGTGAATATTTCATTTCACAATAAGATTAATTGTTCCTTTATAGATTTATTTATTTCATTTAGAGTTTACTTCTCTAAATCTCTCATCATGGTTGATCTCTCATCAGATCAACCATTTGATACATTATTAATGTATGTACTGTCACATGTCGGTATAGTATAAATAGTACTTTTTGATATTGTTTCAAAATTTTAACATAATATTGTCCATGTTTAAAATTAATAAAATTGAAAAATTCAAAATAATCAAAATATCGTGAAAATCCAGCATTGTTCATATTTACAATATTTACTATTTCAGTTCGAAATTATTCTAAATTAAGTTGTTTTTCTTCAATTTGATGAATTGAAATTCCTCACAGCATCATTTTCCGAACGTTTGTAGATGTTGAGTTGTGTAGGTTCGGTTGTGAATCATAGATTTTAATAACTTTATCTTTTCCTCTTGAATTTTTCGCTCAAATGTGGAAAGAGACACATCAACAAAGACGCTAAAATTTACTTGTAGAAAAACTACGTTGTGAAGATTACATTAATGAATTCTGTTGCCTGAAAGAACAATTTGGTCGGCATTTGGTAATTCACTTTTGAAATTTAATATGACTTAATGACTTATGTTACAGTTACTGAATTTTATTGCATAAACATCAATTTTGTGAGTTTAAATAAATTGTTATTTAAAAGAACTTCAATTCAATGGATAAGAAATGTCATTTAAAAACTGAGTTTAAAGTTTTAAGAATCAGTTAAATAATATAATAAAATATAGTTATTTATGGAGTAACTTATTCATTACGTGATATTGCATTTTATTTAAGTATGTATTTTTTCTTAATAGCTTCTCATTTCTCGAAAAACAATTGTTTCACACGAATTTCCTATAAAACTGGTTACAGTTCAATTTATTGAAATTATTAAATAAACAAAAATTTTTTCAATCTTTTTCTTATTAATTTGACTGAAAATAGAATAATAGCCAAAATTTAGAAATGTAAAAAGTACCAATAATGACATTCAGATCAAACAAAGCTAATTTGTAGATTAAAAGACAGCTTTGTAAGTGTCTTAGCTAATAATAAGTGTTGTAGCTGTTTATAAATCTACAAACTTACCCATCGAAATTCAAAATTGTCTGGATAGTTATTAATTTTATAAAGATTTTTTAATTATAGGTCTGGTTAATGAATTCGAAGCATTAAGAATCAATGTATCCAGATATCATTACTTTAATTAATTGAATTGATTATTTATTAAATAGTTCACCATTAATTTTAAAAAAATTCAATCACGAAAAAGTGATTTGCTCTTTGTGAACTGGCCAATGGTCAAAGATGTTCTGATAACAGAACTTAAAAGAAGTTACAGTGAATCAAAAATTCCCTTACCTGATGCTGGTCTAATACCATATTTGTCAAGTGTTGAGCTAAGTGATTTTTTAAATTTCCTTTATGTTTAATTTTGAGTTGTAGTATCATATCTTAAGATGTACATTTTTCAGAAAAACAAGCTGTCATAATTTTTTACTTGTTACCTTATTTAATTGGCGTACAATTGTACGATTAAACGAACTTACCCAAGTGAAATTCGATCGAAATTATAATGATGGCCTGGTCCGGATGAATAATAATAAATGTAGTAATGCTCCGCATACGTTTATAACAACAAGGTTAAAAAAATACCACCAAAAGAAAAAATATGCCAGCGGGTGTCGTACCTTCGTCTCACTTCATACCGCGTACGAGCCATTTTCATCATTATTCAAAGACTTGTGGCAATAGAAGCCTGTTTCAGGGCGAGCTAGATGAAAAACGAATCATCATAAAAATCATCATAAAAATTGTTTTTTTTTTTTTGTTTTTTTTTTCGGGTTGGGACATTCATCCGGACGAGGCCATCATTATAATTTCGATCGAACTTCACTTGGGTAAGTTCGGTTAATCGTACAATTATAAAGATGGCCTCGTCCGGATGAATAATAATAAATGTAGATGTTTATAGAGTTGCCACAAGGGACGAAAAAAAGTTAATCTTAGACAAGAAAAAAACTATACGAGTTCTACATTACAAGACTACACCTTTGTTTTCGATTTATTTTCGAAACAAACTGATGGATATATAAATTAAGAACCAATGTCATCAAAAAAAGATCAAACCAAATTCGCGTTTGAAAAAACATCGGCCTCAATTATGGGTTGGTTATAAAAACGTGCAAACACTTGGGACTCGTCCGTCCATCCCGCGGTTTGCTTTATGACGTCCACGGCGACACGTTTTCTCGCTGCATAAGATGTCGACGCATGGCGTGTACTATGAGCGGTAAAACCCTCATCGATACCACACTCTTTCAGGGTCGTTCGAATCCACCTGCTGAAAACTTAATAACGGTTGACTGCGTCCTGAAGCCGATGTTTTGATCCGATCTGGAACCCGAATCAGAAGATGACTGCTGTTTTGCGAAATCTGAGAAACTTTTAAAGACGCTATAGTCTGACAGCGGTGGCCTGTACCTAAGGCCAACAGAACAACTAACTTTCTAGTTACTATTTCCAAAGGTAAATCATCATGCAGAAAATATGTTTTTAATTTTTGAAGAACAAGATTCTGGTCCCAGATGTGATCATAGCGCGGACGACCGGGTTTCAAGCTGCTAACGCCTTTACAAAATCGCTTAACTAAGAAGTTATCACCAATAGAGTTTATAATAATCAATGAAATCGCTGATCTAGTTGTGTTGAAAGTTGAATAACATTTCGTAGATTTAAGTTCTCGCGATAAAAAATCTAACACATTTTCTATCGGGGGAGAAAAGAGGGAACAACTCTCCGATTTACAGTACTCCCACCAGGATCGCAGAGGGCGGTTATGTTGTTTTATAGTCGAAGGAGCAACCGAAGCCAACAACATTTCTACCGCCGAATCCGGAACATTCTTCTCTACGAACGAAAGCCTGATAATTTTCCTGCTCCCAGGGAAAGAGTCTTGAAGGCCGGATGCATGTCCCTAAGAGGAACAGAAAGCAGATCGTGAGATGGTGAAAAAATTATCGCTTGTGAAACCAGTAACTGTTTAAAAACGGGGAACCACGGTTGAGATGGCCACCATGGTACTACAACAACTCTTTCCGCCCTATCGTCATTAATTTTACGCAAAATTCTTGGGATTAAAATAAATGGAGGGAAACAATAAAAATTAATATTTGTCCAGGAAAGAGTAAACGCGTCTATTACCCACGAACCCGGGTCAGGTAACCACGAAACATAGCGAGCACATTTGGCGTTGAGTGCAGAGGCGAACAAGTCAACGTCAAACGGTCCCCACTCTCGCAAAATAACACTAAATCCGACAAGGACCACTCTGTGTCCGTATTCACCCTGCGCGACTCCGCGTCGGCATGAATATTTTCGGCGGACGCTATGAATCATGCGAAAACAAAAATGTCGCGCTCTTCTCACCATTGCCAAATTTCTCGGGCTAGCGCCGACAGGAGGGGATACTGGACCGACCCAAAGCGATTGATATACGACATAGCTGAGGTATTGTCAATCTGGAGAAGCACCTCGCAATCTCGTAGTTCCAAGGCGAAGCACCTGAGTGCGTTAAAGACGGCTTTGATCTCGAGCGCTTTGATGTGCATCTCTTTTTCTTTCTCGGACCACCATCCCCGAGCGCGCTGTACTCCGCATGACGCACCCCAACCTGTCAAGGAAGCATCCGAGAAGATTTCGCGCGCGTAATCTTCGGTTCTTATCATGTTCGCTTGCATTTTGTCGGATAAAATTTTACGCCACCACTCGAAATCTCCCTTCAAAAACTCGGGCAAAGACTTTCTCTTCCCGTATATACCGTCAGACCTAATCAGAGCTAAGTATTTCTCGCGTTCGAAATTTTTTATATACAGGGGGCTGTAGCGTACTGCCGGACAGACCGAGTTGAGAGAACCAATCAAGCTTGCAAACTCTCTAATCGTACAGGCTCTTTTTCTCGCAAACTCTGAAACCAGACTCAACAATTTTAACCTGCGAGGGGCTGGAATAGCCATTGTTTGACTTCGTGAATTAAAAATAAAGCCTAAATATTTTTTCTCGATGCTAGGCTCCAAGTCCGATTTTTGGAAGTTTATTACGAAGCCTAAGGAGGTGAGAAGACTAACACGAGCTTGTACATTTTTGTGACATTCCGACTCGGACGCTCCGAAGAGAAGACAATCATCCAAATATACAACCGAGAGGAAATTTTCTCCTCGGAGAAACGCGATTGGCGCGCGCATAATTTTGGTAAATATAAATGACGCAATTGACAATCCGAACGGGAGCGCTTGAAACTCATACGTAAAACCACGTTATTGAAACCGTAGAAATCTGCGAAAATCTGGATGAATTGGTACGAGAAAGTACGCATCCTCCAAATCTAGCGAGGCCATAAATACATTCGGTAGCACCAATTGGACAACCATCCGCCAGTCCTCTAATTTGAAATGAGGAGGTTTAATAAGCTCATTTAAATCTTTGAGGTTAAGAATAAATCTCATGCCTTCTGAGGACTTCTCAATTAAAAAGAAACTTGATAAAAATTGAAATAGGGAGGGTCTCGTCGATACGATGGCTTGCTTACTAACTAGACGACTTATTTCTAAATCGGCATATTCTGCCACTGCAGGGGCCAGTTTTGGTTCCGGTAAGTTCGCCTTAGGTGGAGGGAGCGAGGTGAACGGGATCTTATAGCCAGAAATGGCACTCAGAACCGTGATATCCCCTGTGATCTTTTTCCAGCTGCTATAAAAGTGACCTAAGCGTCCTGCCGTACCCACCGACTCTAGTGCCGGTGACTCTGAGAGCGAGAGTAAGACTTGCGGGTGCGACTCCTCGCACGGTACACTCCTGCTTGCCTCGACGTCGCATTGTAGGGTTTCGCAGGGGCTCTCCCGTTTCCCGACGGTTTCGACGGCTGCTGCTGGCCTTGCTTGGTCGCCTGGCCTTGTGAGCCCACGGTCTTTGCGCGCGTCGGCTGATTGGAGACCTTTGCCACTACCAGTGCCTTGATAAGGTCTTTGGTTGCTTTCTCAACCGCTTGGGCGTCTTTCAGGTCCTCCGCGAAGCTGTTCCCGAAAAGCCACTCGTTTACCGGCGCATTGTCTGCCACCGTCTTTCCCAAAAGACTTAAAGCAGGCTTTATAAACGCGCGATGTGCGAGTGACAAGCAATGTTGGTGATCTGCCAGGATATGAATGCCATCTGCAATTTGGTTCAGCGCCGCATTACACTCATTGTCACAACGAAACAAAACACAATGATGAAAATGGCGCGTCCGTGGTATGAAGTGAGACGAAGGTACGACACCTGCCGGCATGTTTTTTCTTTTGGTGGTATTTTTTGAATCTTGTTGTTATAAACGTATGCGGAGCATTACTACATTTATTATTATTCATCCGGACGAGGCCATCTTTATAATCAAAAGTAATAAAAGTGTATGATTATATTTACTTCTTGAGCACAATAGGTACCGTTAGTAAAATTTGACGTTCAACATTTTCATTGTCATTAAAATTTTCATATTATGTAGAATGATGAATTCTGAAAAATATAACGGTTTGCTAAGAACTTCGTATAACGTTGGTTTTTAAATTACAATTAAATTGTTTTAAATTTATTTTAACGGCAAACGTTATTAATTTCTGATTGACTAGATAGAAATTATGTGTACAAGAAATACATAACTTATTTTGAATAGACAATGTAAACAAATATATGTCCCAAGTGGTAATACCTGCAAATTTGATTACATTAAGAATATATACAATTTTTCTTCCAGTTTCTTATGTCAATTGTATGACTATTGATTTTGAATTTAATTTTACATTTTCAGTCGCAGATTATTAGAGAACCAATGCTAATTTATTTCTGACGTTGATGTAAAAAAATGTTTGAGTGGGTGACCAAAATCTTTTTTCAAATTTTCATCATTCTGTTTTTCATTATAATGCAATTGATTCAAATAATTTATGAAACGTCAGAAAAGGGAAATAGAACACATAATAGTTGTGTAAATAGAACAACTGGAAAAAGAAACGTAAAAAACAAGATTTTTATTATTTTCACATTGTGATTGTAATTATGACTGCAATGAAAATTGTTGAAGCCCTTGAATAATTTAAGTTTAGCCACAATATATATTTTTTTAAAAGTTTTGTATTCTTAATAAGCTCTTTAAACCAAATGCAATTCGGAATACATAATTATCTAAACTAAACGGCATATTTAATATTTTCTTTTCAAAAAATTTGATAAAAATTCAAATGTTTTATGCAGAGAATATATACAATAGGTTATTATATGCCATGAAATAAAAGCTCAGGATCATTTCGTCGAGGAAGTAGATAAATAGGAGTGCAGCTTAATTTTACTTTATTTAAATATGAATTTAACGTACTCATATCTCACGCTGCATATATACCTGGGAAAGATTATGGATATAATATACTTTTATTATTATTAGCGCAAGATATTAATATAAAACTAGAACAAAAACAAATATTGCTGTTTCTTTACTTAACATATATATACAGAAATCTATTTTAAATGTTCTATACATGAATTAAAAATTAATTAATTAAAATTTTTTACAAAAAATCCTGCACGTAGTTTCATAGTAAAAAAATATCAAACAATATATTCAGTTTTCTTAATATGGTTTGGTAGCAAATAATGGAAGCCATCGATGATAAACTAAGAAGGTTTGTCAATTTAGGACCAAACAAGTGATACGATCTGGCGACAAATAATGGAACTGGAATTAAATCGGAATTCTTAGCTACAAAATTTCTTAAGTATATCTTTAATAACCAGATTTTAATCAATAAAAAAATTATACGAAAACGTTAAAAGACCAAGTTGCCTTTTTATGAACTATTTTCTTGTAACTTTATTCTGCGATTCTATCGAAATAGACTCATCTACGTTCATTCGTCTCTTTCTTTTTGGACTTCTTTGTTAATTTTTTCATTTAATTTAACGAAATCACTACTGGGAACCAGATAGAAGCGTGCTCTATAAGTTTCTGGTAATCTATGATTAGTTTGTTTGAAAACAAAAACGAAATTTTACTTTACTGTGTTTCACCTGTGGATTGGATTCAATTGTACTTATTACGATGTTCTATTCTAAGACAGATTTACCATTCCGTAACTTGAATTGAGGAATAATAGGACTATACAACTTTTGTCACGTCAATATGTAATTTCTGTTTGCCTTATTTACGAAAACAATTTATAATATTTATAGCAAAAGTGATAGAACACATATAAAGTTTTTGAAATTTGAGGAAGAGAATAGAAGAAAACCATTTCATATAGTCAAGATATCACTTTAGAATAAAATTTTATTCGGAAGAAATGGAAGGTAATTTAAAGCATTATTAGAAATATGTTGCAATATTTAATAACTCAGAAAAACTACGTTTATTGCAGAAATATTATTCAAAGATGAAAATATGTTAATGAATCTGAATGAAGATATAGATTCAATAAAGTAGAAATTTTCATATTTAAAACTATTATAATATGCATTGGGAAATATTGATAGAATATAAGAATATGTAGAAAGTATAGTTGAGATTTAATAATCACTGAATTTATTTAATACGGAATTAATCTTATTGCTAGAATGTGATTTTCAAGAAGTCTTTTTACATCTAAGGTTATTTATGAATCTCTACATTTTGATCGGATTTGAAATTCTTCTAAGAAAGTTTAAAATCTTCAAAATTCAATGCTTATCATTTTATTTATAATTATTTTATACATCATTTTTAATATTTTTCAAATAAAATTTGGAATGCTACAAAAAAAAAAAAAAAAAAATAAATAAAAATAAATGACAAAAGATATGAAATTAAGTTTGACTCATTGTCAGAAGTGGCATTCACTAGGGAGTCCTGTAAAATGATTCTTTTAAAATATTTTTTCTGGCAATGAGTTGATTTTCATTGTAAAGTAACAATTAATTTTAATTACCAGATCTTGAAGTAAATTAGGTAATTTTACTTATATATTAACTTGTTGTCAAACAAAGAGTTGTAACAACGGTGACAAAGAAAATAACCGGAATGTCATCCTGAACAGGACGAAAGTTTGGCTTCGCCGAACCAGCGTGGAAGAAACTTAACCCATTTAGGAATGACGACTTTTGACAAATACTCTCGGAGCAAATGAAGCCAATCATTTAAATCTCTTTGACAAGATTAATTATTGCAGTACTACAATTGCCAATAGTAGTACCAATTACCAATAGCGAATCAAACAATCAATATCAATAGCGAACAAAAAGAATAGTTCGGTAAGTTGACCACCAAGGTGCAAGACATAAATTATCGACTAGCTACAAAAAGAACCAGATGGTGCTGTGCATTATATCGAGGCTAGAAAATACCCGCAAATTAAAATGGAATCAACTCAGCTATTGGCTTTCATATAACCAGATTAATGAAATGCAGATAATAAAGTTCGAATTAAACCAAGAAAAACGAATGGATTTGATTTTTTACTATCATATTCAAATAGCTACTGCAAAAATGATAGCTGAAATTGTTGAGCTTCGTCAAAGTTTCTTGCCGATTCCGCTATTTTGCTACTTACCGAAATTCAGCGAGTTTAGAGTAGTTAGTTACAACCTAAGTTAATTGATATACATTAAAGTACTTTCAGAAACAAAATCGCATTAGCTTTGAGATTTGATAATTGGAATAAATTAAAAACCTCGTAATTTACAGTATTGATATTTTGTAATATGTAAAATTCTACTGAGAGACAAAAACTTTAAAACGGGAAATGAGAGAAATAAAACTGTTGTAGAAAATAGTAAAAGTTACATTACAATATTTGAGATTTGCTCCAAAAGAATTAAGTTTTTAAAAAAAACCTCACATGTGAAATTCTCCAACTTTTCAAGTTTACAGTTTTTCGGTGATGTGTTAATTAAACCTTTAATTCTACCATCATAAAAATGTGAAATTTCTTGTGAAGTATTTTTATAGGATTATTGACCTAATTCAATCTAAATCATATATAATACTTTTTTAATCAAAAAACAGGTAGCGGTAGAAAAGTCTTCTTCATGGTATATTATTCAATAATTAGAGATACAACTGAAGCTAGAAATATGTTGAGTGTTATTAAGAAAATAATTTCAAATGAGTTATAAACTAGATAAGTTAACTTATTTAATTTATAACCCGTATTTTAAATAGTTTTAGAATGTCGAAAGATGTTATAGGAATGAAACAAATAATATAGTTTTGATTATAAATTTGCGGAAGAAGATGAAATAGAAACTTAAGAAAAGGGAATTGAATTAGAAGAATGATGTAGAATAGATTTATAGACATACAACATATAGATTACTCTACTGAATAGATTTAAATGCAATGTCGCTTCTAAACATTATTTCATTACAAAAAAATCAGAGGGATTTTCAATGATGGATACTAATGATGTATTATTTTTGCTACTAAATAAACAATGAGTGTTATTCTAGTCCTGAATTAGATATTGCAGAATTAGGTATTGCAGATATAAATAACCACATTATGATAAGTAACAGTTTGGGGATATATATTGGAATCATGTACAATAACTATAAATAACATGAAATGCAGAAATCAGAAATGTGTTTGCAAACGGTTGTATTGACTATAGTAGCAAAGTTCGATTTAAAAAAGTTCATCCAAGAAACAAGCGCTTACAAAACTGTAAGCGCTCAAAATCTCGCTATACGAGGCCTATACGCACTTTCACCACAAAACACCCTTGAGGTTGGAATTTTGAATTAAAATTTCTAAGGGATGTTTTTGAGGGTCAAAACTGAGCTGGTAAATTAATTTTATTTAATTATGAGAAACAAAATATTTTGTGTGCTGAGCTCGTGCTGAACTTCAGCCACATAAATATACATATTTTCAAGTCTCTATTGACATGCATTGAAGAATAGCATAGAAAGTACCTTCATTTCTATTATTTTTCTTTTCGCGCATTTCTCCTGAAAAGCAAACTTCAAAATTGCCAATGCAATTATTTTAAGGATAGTGTCCTATGCTTTCGGTCTAGTAAAGATTTCATTGGCTTGTCGTGTTCAATAAAAACTGGCTTCTGCTCTATTTTTTTCAAAGAACTGTCCTTCCAAGTAAATTAATCTTATTCAGCGATTTTTCTCTTAAAGCTGCAAGTTTACCTTTGAAGAGCTGTGCAATATCACGGGGTTATCAGCAACTTTTCTACAGTTTATTTTTCAGAAATACCAGTAGATATTTAGTTTTTATAATGTAATCTTATTAAAAATTGCCAATAGTTATTTTATAAGAAGAAAACACCTGGATTAAGACCTTATGCTTCTCACTTCAGCTGATTACCTTATTCATAGCTGTCTGTATAACTTCTTGTAGAACCTCTAAAAGCTTCTCTTACCAAGATGACAATAATACTTGCATATCCCATTGCTTTATGGGAATATTCAAAAACAAATAATATATATAAATGAATATAATCTAATCTTTTCGATATTATTTCCATCAACAGATATTATGTCGTATTTTTGCAAAACATTAATGATTCACATAATTTTTCCCATGTTATTCTTTTCGAAGATTTCTGTCTGTGCAGAAGTTTCCTCTGCAATTCTTCCTTAGTTTGGCAGGTAGTTTTTCTCTTGTTCGCTACGTTAATTAGTTTCTTAATCTCGTTTTTGCGAACTTTTAATTTGTTGCTCCACGGAAACAGTTTTGCACTTTTAATTTTGTTAAGTCATAGGATAGTCAACGCAAAGTTTGTTACTTGTGAAATAAGAGTAATTGAGCACGTTTGTCGTATAAAGTTTCCCTCTAGGCAAAAATAAAGTTCTAAATCGTGTGCGTTTCATTCCACCTATACATTTTTATTATAATGTTGTGATATTTATGCCAGATCGCGGACTGGTGAAAGTCAGCAGATAAAACGTTGTAAGTAACAACACAAAACATATACTAACTTTACATATCTTTTTATTGTATCTATACCAGCTGTTTTCTCAAAGTTGATCTGCATTGCTACTAGTTCACTAGTAGAGTGCTGTTCCGATGGGATTACACCAATCCTTTAACCTATTAAAGCAACTGGATTGAGGGTAATCTTGACTATACTTTTGGCTTCTGTATTGAGGCTACAGAGGGCCTTGTGCGTACCATGGTTGGGGACAGGTTATTTGTGTTGTCTTTGCATTAGTGAAGATTAATTTGGAAAATCTCTGTCTTGGTGTTATGTATTTGGACTAGCTAAACGTTTTAAGAGATGTACGATCTTCTGAGAACCATCGATCGTCAACTTAACAGGTCTTAATATCACGTAGCTGGATTCCAGAATAATGAGAATTCCCAATCACTCTCGACGTTGAGACGATCAACCAAACTCTTGTTTAGTTTAAGAACTATAAGCATGTTAAAGGGTAGCTCTTTTTCTCTTCTGAGTAAAAAATGTTTCATTTCAGAGATTTTATATTAAAGTTACCAATACAGTTTTAGTTTATTTTTGTTTGTTTAAAGCTAGTAAAATAAGTTTATGATGATCAGTTCATAACTTATACTACTAAAATTGATAAAACTACTACTTAAACTAATAAAACTGATATCAGTTTATGATATCTCTTTTATTCATAATTCATCAGCCTTCTACTTCAGCGTCTTTTTGTACGAAAAACTCGTTTAGATGAGTAGTCAGCCTATCACCAGCAAAGGCTATTTAAATGGTTTTTTAAATAAGCTGGGCATAAGCATATGTTTAAATTTTTATATCAACTAAGATATTGTGTGGTCCAATGAAAGACATTTACTTAGAATACTTTTGACAAACATTACATATTTTGCATAGAGTAAATTAAATAAATAACATTTTTTGCATAAATTATTTATCTGATTCTGAATTTAATATTTTTCTACTAACGGAATAATCACTTGAAAATTTGATTTAGAAATCTTGCTGGATTTGTATATTGATAGCACGGCTCAAGCATCAGCTGAAAATCATCAATGTTCATAAATCTAATTTTATTATTGCCAGAGAAAGTTCTTGGCTCAGCTTTATCTTTTTTTGATGAGGAAAAAATTGTTTGATTTAAAAAACGTTTCAGATAGAAAAAAGTGATTGATTTTATAAAGAAGGATCGAATACAAAATAGTACAAATTGATTTTAAAATTTAGCAATAATTTCTTTTAAATATTTTTAAATTTATGTAAAATAATAAAAGAGAGAAAAGGAAAAGATTAGAAAAAGGATTACGTACATTTTGCTATTGATTTCACGGTTAATTCAATACTAGATTTATGTGATTATGAATTCAAGTAACTATACTGTAATTTAAATCCCTGTTCAGTCAGTTGAGTTCATTTAACTCTATTTTATTTAAAACAAGCACTATGGAAGACACGTCTTTACTTTATTTTAAACGTCAGAAGAGTAACTTACTTTCGAATAATACACCACACCAGAAACTTCGGAAACCATACCAGAAACTTAGAATTACGGTTTTCAATCATTTGAAGGGATAAATTTTGTAATCTCTTCTGAGACATCAATGTTGATTTCTTTGTTGCGGTTTGGTATTCGGTATTCGATCGAAGATCTAATTAGTATGAAAAAAATTTTCCCTCAATGTTATACATAGTTTAATTAGAGGCAATATATGATTTAATTTGTGTGAGATTAAACGTTAGTTGATGAGAACAGCTTGAAAGTGAAATTCCAGCAAACCAAGTCTTGGAAAAAGTATTTTTCAAATGCTTTAACCAAATTTTATTGTATATAATAAGTTTGTGTATGAATAATTTTTTCAAGATTTACTTATATAAAAATGATAATTATAACTTTTTTATCCGAATTTATTGATAGATCTTTCTTTCTTTCTTTAAAAATATATCATTGAAACAGGTTTTTGAATATATAAGTATAGCTCGTTAAATAAAATGTATTGCAGTATAACATATATGTTTCATATATTATTTAAAAATATTTGTAGAAATTTATGTATATATACATTTTTACTACAAGCGTTTTTAATTATCAGTAATTTATAATATTATTCGTGGAAATCGTGATGTTCTTGGTTTCTTTTGGTCATTTGATAATACTAAAATGTACAAAGTCATCAAACACATAATTTATATGAAGTACTATATGAAAATATGAGTAGTTATTATTCTTATCAAAATTTGTTATTACAAAAGTATATGCAACATTGTACGTTATCTATTTTGTTTATATATGTAAGTTCATGTACCATAGCATACGTTTACTACGATTTTAAATTAAGCAGTCCTAGTTTCAGAAATTTTGTTTTTGAAGCGGAGAAAACGAGTGTAAAGTTACAAGAAAACAGCGAAAAAGTTCTATATACTATGACTATGATTGTGTGCTAATTTTCATATAATTCCTAGAAAATATTACGTAATTTACCTTTTTGAAGAATAATTTCAGTGCTTTAGTTACGTTTTTTCTGAAATTTCAAATTAGAATATAATATAGTGTGCGTAATATTTCATATTAGAACTATGTCACATATTATCAAACTGTGAATTCTTGTTTCATGTCTCTTATGATTTCAGGTGTGATGGATTTTTTGAATCTGAAATACTAAGATTGGTGTTTCATGGAAATTTTATTTGACTATTCATTCTTAATGAATTTTTATGATTAACTGTAAACATTAGTCGAACTCTTTCCGTTATGCTACCAAATATCAAAACTTTAATGCAAAATTTAAGTATGAAATTAAAACGAATTCAGCATGCCATTTTTTTGCTATCATACTAATGATAAGTTTTCAACGGCAAGAAATCTGTAGTTTATGTTCCGGAAATGGTATTACGCACGTTCATAAGAAGTCGAAATTCATTGTTACAGTATGCATATATTGTATAAGTTATTTACACAATTTATTATTATAATTTATTATTATAATTAGAATAATGTCGGAATTTTTCTTGATAATTTGATAAATTAGTTTTTATATATACTACAGTAGATATTAGGTTATATATTATTAGTGAGAAATGTCAAAATGTATGTTCAAGTATATATCTATATGTTATTTATATTGAAGCATATTACTACCATGCAAATAAAATATAATACAATTTTAATATTCTAGTTCTTCTTTCTCTTAAATATGTGAAAACTAGTTTGTTTACATTTAAAGTTATTAAAGTTTCAAACTGTAGCTATTCATTACATTAATTATATCGTTTTTAATATAAAAATAGCTTCCAAAACCTATTTCTTATATTGTATCCAATCCGCACCTGACTCCAATTCCATATGCAGGTACTTCTATGACTCGCATTCTAAAAAAATATCAAGTTTTGGTTCTTAAAATAACACCCGTTTATTTATTGGAATTCAGCTCGAAAGGAAAAGTAGTTTTACAATAAATAATATTTTAATTCTTTGAATCAATTCTATCAATTCATTTGAACATAGAATGGTATGAAATCATAAAGTTACGACTTCAAAAGATATTCAATGAAAAAAAAAAATTATTTTAGAAAATAAAAGAAGCTTATAAGCAATGACAGTTTTTACTGTCATTAATTAAATGTTTTTACATTTAATTAATTGGCGAAATATGGGCTTTATCCCATAAGGTGGTTGCTGTATGTAACATCAATAATATTATACATACATTATAATTTTTAACCCTTTCAGTAGTTGTGTAAGTATACAGTTATTTGTGTAGATTCCAGAATACTCTTTTATATTTTGTCATTACCAACGGATGGTCATGCCTCTATCATTATTATTTATGCAGAGAGCACCCAAAAGTTTTTGTAAGAGAAAACGCGGTAGATATCACTAAATAAATAGCAGAATAAAACATAAACAAATATTAAAAAAATATATAAAATAAAAAGTTATGTCAATAAAGAGAATAAAACAAATTAAATAAACGTAGAAAACATAAAAAAAAGAAAAAAAGTAAAAAGCAATCGATTTTTTCTTTTTTTGAAATCTCATGTGGATGTAGATAATTCAAAAAATGTAAAGTGTCCATCAATAATTGCAATACAATTTTTCGAAGATAAATATTTTCTTTTTTTTTCTTATGGTAATGAGATTATTAGAGATCTCTTGAGTACCCTAAGAATCCTATTCTGAGATTATCAGTTTCAAGAATACAAATATTTAACTTAACAGTAATTTATAACAAAATTTAAGTTTCTTTGGTTGAACATAAAACCGAAATTATGAAACAAAATTCTGAAAAATTATGTTCACTTAACAACTGCATCGGGACAATTTATTTTCGTAAACACTCAATTTTCGTTAACAACAAATTTGCAGAGACACTGTTTAATTTAAGGGACAAAAATTTACTGCGATCCATTACATCAGCTACTGATTTTTGGATCACAGATATTTTTAAAGTGCCACGTACGTAGACAGAAAATTCCATCTAGTCCAATTAGACAATTGTATCGGATCACATTATACTCACAGAGTTCTACGGCTGAATCTAAGATATCAGCAATAAACCACGTTTCTGAGGCAGCGATTACATCATAGCTATAATTTTGGAAAAATACTCGAAATTCAACCAGATGAGAAGTATCACCGAGAGACTTGGCATTAATATGACAGATTCGAATGCATCTCATTTGTGAAATAAGACGTATCTGACATCAATCAGCTTGATCTGTTTGAACAGCTAGCTCTTGTCGAGGATTCTAATCCACCTCTACGATGGAGGTTGCGGCAGGCTCACTAGTATCCATCGGGATTTCATCGCGTAATGCCCTTGTGTATTAAATAACTTTGCTATCAACGGTTTTTCACAAAAATATTATGCCATCTGATATCCAGCGTTAATTCAAATTGTGTGTACAAGCAACATTTTAGTTTTGACGAGCAGTCGTCACTTTACTACAGTCTCACGCTTATTTACAAAAATATCGAAAGTTGGCTGATTTGCTAGTAAGTCACAACATTTGAGATTGGCTTTATTTCGCTTAGCCTTCAGCCAATTAGCTCTAAACATCGCTAAAATAAAATGAATACTCAAAAGACTGTTATCACCCCGTTTAGTGCGAATCTCATGTGAAAAAAATTTATACCAAGATTAGATGGTGATCTGTAATACGTCAGTAAGTTTTTTAATTGTCACCAACCAGGCATTCAAAAGACCTCTTGTCAAGCCAGTCATTACTATTTTAGATTTATCGAGAACTCAAGTTCGCGTATAATAGAATTAAGTTTTGCATCTTAAAAGGACCTTGTCCAGTTAATTCAAAAGAGAAAGAGAAGAAATGATAGCGACGACTTACGGAAGCCTATTAAGCTGTGAAACGTTTTAGCTCGAATTTTTCAAATTATTTTTTCGTTCAAAAATGTATCAAACAAATTTTTTTTAAGAAACATATTAATTTTTATGACTCTTTTATCTATGATATAAGTATTTTTTTATGTTATTTTTATTTTTTTTAAATTTTACTATCTATTTTTATCTAGCAGTCTCCTGATGCGATTTAGAAACGCTGTTGCAACCTCGCGAGGGCAGCACGTTACAATTATCTATTTAATAAGCGTAAGTGCCTCTTCTTTAGTAAGTGTAAATGCCACTTCTTTCTTGTACTTGATTGAATGAAGAACAACTTTTCTTATATATATATACATACATTACCGGTCAAAAGTTTAGACTCAGTCCTGATTTTTTTTTTAAATCAGTTCAACAGTGCAAATAACAAAGAAACAACTTTATTTAAAAAAATAATCTACATTATTATCAAACCATATCATAAATAGATTGATTTTGTATATAATTCAAAAAGTCTTATCAATTTTCGATTTTTCGAAATATCCCCCTTTTGCTTTAATTACATCAGCTCACATTTTCGGCATTCTCTCTATTCTTTTCTGCAATGTTTTTATTGAAATTTAGTTCCAAAAACTATGCAAAGACTCCCAAAGAGTGTTTTGATTTGTGCATTGCATTTTTCGGACATTTCTATCTAATTCATTCCATAACAATTCAATCGGGTTCAAATCAGGCGACTCAGGAGACTATTCCATGTATTTAAGTATTTTCTGCTTTTATGCCATTGCATCATAATTTGTGTACAACGTCAATGAATGTTTGGGATCATTATCTTGCTAAAAAATAAATTCTTGACCAACAATCCTCAGTCCACATAGAAAAGCCTGACGCTGCAAAATGCTGTAATAAAGTTTTTTATTCATGATTCCCTTTATTCGTACAAGATCTCCAACATTTTCTCCGGTAAAACAACCTCAAACCACAACTCAGCTTTCGTCATGCTTCACAGTTGGTAGTATATCTTTATTTATCATGCGTTCACCCACTAAACAACGAACATGCTGTCTACGTTTATTCCCACAAAGCTTTTTTTAGCTTATTTTGCTACCTTAATGAGGGTTTTCAAGCAGCCAGACAACCTTTTAAACCATAATCACGAAGTTTTCGTTGCACAGTACTCACAGATACAGGCTTCTGTCAAGTACTATTTAGTTTCTCGCGAATTTTTGGTGCTGTCCGAGTCCATTGGCGCTTACTTTGAACACATATGAACTTGTCTTCATCTTTCGACGTTACTCTAAACCTCCCAGATCTCCTATTTTGTCCAATTTCTTTATTTCTCTGCAAAGTTTTTATGACAGTTATTTTAGAAACCTTAGATTTTAAACTTTTGTGCAAACCTTATTTGTGCAAAGCTACAATAACTGCACGTGTTTCGACAATTAGTTTTGATCTTCGGCCCATAATTTAGTATCAATCTGTGTATTAAATTTTTTTATTTAACTGACTATTATTAGAGAAAAACGTGTATAATGTCAATATTTTGATATGTTAAGTATACAAACCTTCCTCGAAATGATTTATAAGTAAGAAAAAAAAAGTAAATTATATTAATAGTTTCAAATTAACGTACTTTTGTTACGTAATTACCCTTTTATAAACTATACATACTTAGACAATTTCGTGATTAGACAAGAAATAAATAGATAATGAAGCAATAGCAGACAGATTTTAGTTCGAAGAATACTGTACAATATTTGTTGATGTTTATATTTGATATATTATATTTTAG
>JABFQD010001059.1:0-20356 GCA_022817045.1 Psix sp. ZL-2020 | reverse complement strand
CACCTGTCTCTGGCTGTTGCGTTCCTTCTCTCTTTCTATCTCTTGCTCTCTCTCTCTCTCTCTCTCTCTCTCTCTTACTTTCGTCGAATCTCTTTTTCCGTCCGGCGCAATATGTTAGCAGGACAAAAAAGCCACAGGCGCGCAAGACAAATTGGCTTTTGAATTGAGATCACGGCTTTGACTGATTCCTCGCGCAGATTGCGAAATCCTTGCTTTCATTACTGCTTGTTTCTTCTTTTTAAAATAGTTATGAAAATATGTCGACGGGCGAGAACATAATTTATTATGTTGGCGCGCTTTACGAGCGCGATTCGCAGATAAAAATGAAATGCGATAATTATGCGCAATGCATAATGTATGGTTTACGAAATAATCGGGAAAATATGCCAACTGGATTGAAATGTCCAGAAAAGCGGAACGCTTTGTGTTCTTTGATATTCATTGGGTTGTAATATAAAGTTGGCGTAAATTTGTTTACTTTTACGAAACGCGCATTCGGCTCGCGAAACATGAATTTAATATCAACTAATGAGTTAATCTGTTTATAGAAATGAAATAGAGGAAAAGAGCGGCGTCTGAAAGCGCGACTGGTTTTGGTCGATGGCTCGACTGCAAAAGTCAAGCTTGTGATATGAAAAAACGGAAGGAAGCTCCGAAAAAGCAGACTTGCCATCAGAGGCGCAAAAACTCGCGGGCAAAAGTTGTCAGACGTTGAAATAAGTGCGGCAAACTGGCAAAGCACTTCTTTTCGCGTCGGCAAAACGTGTGAGCGTATACAACGCGCCATAAATATATAGCGAGCGCGCTTACATCGCAACGCCATACGTCGTACGTTGCAACAATGACTCGAGTTAAGAATTACCTTAGCGGTCATTAAATGCCGCCGATGATTCCAATTATCTTACTTGAACTCTGATCCGAGTTATATAATACTGGTTAAAAATGAATGATTATTAAAAGCACCGAAAAGGTCCAATTAGATATGGAGGAAAATACATGAAACTAATTATATATTGAGGAGCTAGAATATGAACAAAATAATGAAACAGCTACGTAAGAGTTATGAAAGAACGGAGCAGAGCGTAACAGCGATGTAAGGTAATTGATCATTGTTTGACACAATCGAGGAGTCTATTGGACCGAAAGTGCGTGCTATCAGTTGGAAACGTAATCCGTCTAGCGAGTCATAATTATCGTGTCATCCATTAGAATGTAAAACAATAGGGCCGCGAGTGAGAGTTGGTTTTGTATGCGCGCCAAGTGTCCGAAGAAAGTATTTTAGTAACGTGAGTGAAATATTTATTGCGTTACTGCAAAGTAATGCACTTTTCAGCCGCTGACCCAGAATAATTTGGTCGGCCATTTTTTAACGCGATGTCTAGATAAGGGTAATTGAACCCGACATCATAACCAAATTCAAATAGCAGTCGAATTTACATTGGAAGAAAAGGCTGGCGCATTTAATTAAGTTTTTCTGCGCGACGCATTAAGCATATTTGCTGCTATTTATGACTTTTCGCGGAGCAAAATGGCTGCAGCGATTTATACAGTTGTGTATAATTGAAACTACAATATCGCGTCAAACTGTTGTAACTGCTGTTGGAGAATTGCATTTGGAAAAGCGATTGTTTCTTTCCAACTGAACATAATGGTTAACATTAAAAGTTGTGTTTTAATTCCATTCGACTTTCGCTTTTGATTTCGTTTCCTCAACCTTTTAATACATATTAGTATCGCGGCGTGGCAGGCGAAATGATTTCAAAGCCAGTCTCCGGTTAGCGTTTAATGAAAAATTCAAACGCGCCGTGCGATTACATCGGCGAAAAATCACGAAGACAGTCTCTATAATATTCATCTAGCGTTTTACGAGCGGAACGCTTCGGCGGATTATCGCGGATCGCGAGCGCTGTGCATTTCAATAAGTCGCGACGAAAATCAGACGATAAAACTCGTCATAATAACAAGCGCGCGCGCGCGCGCGTTTGCCAGCTGTGACGTAAAACCGCGTACGGCTCATAAATACATTGTGCAACGGAAATAATATAACACGGACAATTAATGATGGCAGCGCGGAATGCGCCGAAACAACTTGAAATGTTTGACTTTTCCAGCAGACACGACGTTAACGCTTCGACTGAGTTCGTCTATATACACAAAGGAAATAACTTTATAAACCAAAATGTCACGAAAGGTTCGGTTCGACTGTTCAATTGAGACGCTTTGGCAACGCCACTTTTCAGATCGAATCACTGAGATTTCGTAACGCTTTTCTCAGTGACGTTTCCTGAAACGCCCAGCGCTCGATAGGGGCTGCATAAAATAATAAATAATCAGGCGGGAAGTGTATATAATAACGTATATCGGTGCAGTGACCGCGAGTTTTCGATTATTGCGGGTTCTTACATCGAGCGTAAGTGGCGGCTTTCACGTAATTTAGGAGAGCTTGTCGTGGATCTAATGACAGTTGGCGAATTGATCGGAAAGAAAAGTACTTAATCTGAAAGTGCGATGCAATTACGCGCAATCGCGCGGATCAAAAAGGTTCCCCTGACATTTTGCACTTGGAAGGCCGAGCAGACGCGACAGAAACAACAACTTTGTCGATAAACAAGTGCGATCGTCACGCTGCGGAGATACCGATTTGACTCGCAGTCGCTTGATAAAGTTAGTTTTTTACGATTCGATAAGGAGTCCGCGGGACAATGCGTCCGGAAAATATCCCACCGGAGCCATTCAGGGCTTCAGCAGCACACTCCTTTGATTCACTTTTTTACGACCAAACTTCCGTCCAAGAGCTCTGAATAGCTTGCGAAAAGTCCGGAAAACTCGTCAGCTTATTGATTCTCTGTTATTTCGCAGCGGCTCGCTCAAGCCGGATGATTTTAATCGCGGATTCACAGTTATGCCGGTCCTATTCACGTGCATATAACCGGCGATTCAATTCTCACTGACGAGAAACTTATGACCATTGTTAGCTACTCTGAATCAAAATAATGATCGAATGTTGCATTCCGAGTCGTGAAGGAGGATGTGTCTGCTGGCAGTTTGAATGCCAGTGATCGACGTA
Source organism: Psix sp. ZL-2020 (assembly GCA_022817045.1). NCBI lineage: Eukaryota > Metazoa > Arthropoda > Insecta > Hymenoptera > Scelionidae > Psix > Psix sp. ZL-2020. The sequence goes on along the minus strand of JABFQD010001059.1, from coordinate 17,289 downwards.
TTGTGAGCTAAAAATACAACACCAGCTGATTCCTTTTCATTTGTGCAATTTGCTTGCAAATGAATGGTTCATTTTCACAGTTTTAGCAAAGCACGATCTATCATTTGCCGCGAGGCTAATAACGGCTTCGGTCCTCGCGCCGAGGGCGGCCAATTTGAAAAGCACGTTTTGCTCCGAGTAGAACCGAAACGCGAACAATCGTGTTAGAATAATGTTTCTGTAATGAACGCAAACAGTCGTGACAGAGTAAACACCTGGATTGCAACTTCATTTGACGATTCGAAAGAAAAGCGTGCAGCCACGTGGAGGGCATCACGTTCACTCGAACGCTTACGTTCACCGGGCCAATAAATGCACTTGCACTTTTTAAGAAAACCAGTTTCCACGGCGTTCGACGACCGGCGAACCACACCCACGAGTCGAGCGATTCCAGCCAAAGATACACGCTTACATAATAGTTCGCCTGCGAATTTACATGCCACGTTTTCTGACGGTGGGAAAGCGAGCACACACGTATACAAATGCGAGGCAAAAAATTGGGTCACCATAGAGAAGTAGCTAAATCCAAACGTACTCTCACTTAATCTAATACGTCGCTCGCGAGAAGATGCCAATTTATAGGCCAAAGGTTTGCCGAGTAAAAGCAACTGGATTGATTGGCAAAATGGCAATTGTGCTGCACAGACCAAACGGAAAGCCTTTTTTTGCGACTAATTATTTATTTGTTCTAATTAGTTGGCGACTTTTTAGCGAAATTCTTATCTCCGCTGGAATTGTATAATCTGACTTTGAGAATCAGACGGGGTCTATATATGGTTAGGGCTGGATGAGGTAACTTGTTATGGAACAAAGTAATTCACACAAGTGCAGTGAGATCGAGTTGCATTGCCAAACCGAAAGAAGTGGCACAGTTTGTTGCTGCTCGGGACAACTGATTTGACATTTATCCCTGGCGATAAATCAAGGAATAATAAAATTAGCAAACGCCACTTGTCGAACGCTGATTGTTATTTGCATCAACAATATAAACTGTGGTCGAATCAACTGAATACTAATGTATCCAGTCGTTGTGGGCATGAAAATGTTTCTTTCATGCAAATCAAGTACAGAAACGCACTAAATTGTATACCATAAATTACAGCACCGTTCGTTTATTTTGCAAATATTCGACATGTAACAGCGATTACCGTCCGAAATAATTTCTCCATCTCGTTACTTGAGTGATTTATTAGAATTCACATTGGGATCTTTGTAACTTTATATATATTAATAAGTCCTCGCTCTCATTTGAAATTTCAACTTGTTCTAATTTATGCCCGGAATAATTATAATACTGACCTGTAAGTTACCGTTGCGGACATTGTTCTCGGAGAGAGGAAAAAAAATGTTTTTTAACTTCACAGACCATTTTCACCGCACTCTTTCACTTGGTTCTTTCAGCTGTTCAGTTTGAGCTGGAATTGTCATTGAAAAGTGAGTGCGTCGAAAACTTTCTCACGGAAAATGCTTCATTTCTAGTTTACAATTGCACCTCCCGACCGAGACGACTACGTATTTGGCAAAAAAAAAAAAAAAAAAAAAAACCGTGACGTCATTTTATTCGCTGGCACAATTTGCAAGTTTAAAGACAAAGCAAGAAGGCAATTATTCAGCTGCAACTAATAACTATTTTGGAGCCATTTTTCTCTTCTTGCGGGATGAATAATTTTATTTCCATATAATGAAAAGTTATAATTACTCGGTAAAAACGAAAAACTTCTAAAACGAACGTGTCCGAAATACATAATGAATAAAGTGGAGCAAAAAGTAATTGACGAGTTAGTTGAAATTTGGAAAAGTTTGGATTGTGCATTGACTCGTTGTTTGTTAATCTGCGTCAAACATGATCCCGTCGAAGCGAAGAGCCAATCAAAAAATCAGATCGGTCCTTTTTCGACTGAGCGCGTGGCGTCCGATTGCATAAAGTTCTAAGTGAAATTGTATCACTGAGCGTGCGAGTTTCACGTATGGGACGTACTTTCACTTTATTTAATAACTGACTCTTATTGGATAGACACGCGACGTATAATGACGCCGTTTAGCTTGTCCTTCACTCATGCTTTCCACAAAGCAGATCCCTGCAACGACACCACGGAAGGCGCCACTGACAATGCCACATTTGTTCACGATAATTGTTCGTTGTTAGCTTATAATGAGAATTAGAAAACGGGCCTTTCGGTAGCCCCGATTGCACGCCAGCCACTTTTCTTCTACTCACACTTTATTACCCCAATCTTTAGCGTCCATCCTCTCAAGATAATTGCAGCTTTGTCGCAAATTTAAGGCCGCTGTGTATCATTTTATTTGCGGGATCAACATCAAAATTGCGGAGTATCTTTAAGTATCGCAATTGTGAGTCTATTTGTGGTTTCAATTGTCGTAGACTCGACTTACATGCTCCTTTCGCCGAAATGTAATTGTAATGCCGACTACTATGCGAAATAAATTTCTACTTCAATTACAAAGAAACTGAACATATGAAAGTCTTAGAAAATGATCCGTAACAAAGCGCGCTAGAACGTCTGCAGAAATGTAGGTTCCTGCGGAAAATGATCTCTTTTTGTGTCGACTTTTCCTTCTTTTATAGACACTAGGATGAAATGTAATTGTTTTGTGAAGCACAAATATAAATTGTCTCAAGTAGTAAGACGTTATAAATAAATGAATTTTATAATCCAAGTAACCGCTGGCAATTTGCATGTCATTTCATTGTCCTTTTTTTATAGACATATACTCGCTTGAATTTACTTTGATGTAGGATTTCATTTTATCTCTGTTTACCTCAAATACGAGAAATGATTCAATTACGATTTCATATCAATTCGTTTTTAATATAGTAAGTAGAATATTTTATTCTGATAATAAATTGTATAAACAATTGTTGATCGTGTCATTTGCGACATACAATATTATATATAGTTTGTTTATTATTGAACAAGGATAATTTCGTTTAATTCCATTTCTAAATATAATTTTTCATATATAAGAATAAGCTCGGCAAATCTGATCGAAAATATCGTAATTAGGATAAACTGGCGAGGACATAAAAATGCAGGCATGATAAAAAGTGAGATGAAAAGAGCAGCAACGAGATATTTCGCCGAATGTCAAAATTATGCAGCGTGGCGGTGCATACGCACAAAAAATATAAATCGCAAAATCCCTTTTCAGCAGCTGCCGCAGCCGTTTCTTCGTGGCTAAATATGCAAATCCATTCGGCGTGTTATTTCACGCCAATGTCAATGTTTTGTAACGCATCCAGCGCCCCCTTTCATAAGCGCCGTCAGCGATGTACCGGCATTCAAATTAACAGCGAAAATCTCTAGGCAGCAAAACGATCGAAATAAAAATATGATCGGAAGATAAACGAGATCCGAACAAGGAAAAGTCCGGCGCGCAACTTGTTGCCAAGACCAAATCGAGTTAAAAGACTATTCACAGAGTATCGCTTTCCCATAAATCATCGCGATTTCCTAAGCCGAGGACGGCTTGCGAACGCTTCCCAGTTGTTACGATTCGACTCATAAATCTCGCGAGCAATTTGAATTCGCTAAAGTGTCGATTATCTTCTAAATAAAAATTTATTTTAACTATTAATTGCGATGATAATAAAATTGATTTTGCAATAAGTCACGGGAGACACGATAATGATGACGCTGGGGAAGGTCAGTGAGGCAACTGACTTTTACTTTTCCACGTGCGTGTGAGCTGGAAAAAAGTGACGTACACCGGCGGCTATTTTCGAGCCGCCGGAAAGAAGCGAGCGAATGAAATTGATAATGAAACGTCCAATTTGTTCTATTTTGCAGGATGTTATCGAGGATCAAAGGCGACGTCACGCTGCTGTTAATGGTGCTCGAGTTGACGTCCTCAGCGATGGTCCTGCCGAGACCACCTTCGTCGCCAAACCACATTCGCCACGACTACGTCCTCGGCGACACCAAAAGTTACAACGAAAAGATACCGTCGGTCTTCTTTCAGAGCACTAACGTCGAGAAGCCGGATGTCAACGGTGTCAAGTTAGTTTTCACGCTTTCCTTTAATTAACTCAGCCTGATCATTACTGCAACATCACTCATTGTTCGGAATAATTGAGAATGTAATTTCCAAAGTGTTTGTTAGGATTGCAAATCCTTTCTTGACTTAATTCGATACCATTATACACAGACAGTTTTTATTTTCATTTGTTCACTTATTATTGCAGATTTGCATTTTATTATTTATCACTTGGAGGAATGAGAAAAGTTGATATGGTATTTGAATTGAGAGGCAAAAATCGTGAATTAGCTTTTTAAATGATAGAATATTTTGAAATGCTAAAAATCGCGCAGTGGCATTCGAGTGGAACTGATCAACTGGTGTGAGAAAATAGGGAAATCAGGGTAACGTATTTATTATGCTCAAGTTCCAGAAAACCGAAGTAAACGTTACGGGATTAATTTACAGATCATGTTGTAATAATAAAGACCAATCTGCAAACCGGCTTGTGCAAAGTATCGAGTTTTATTTGATTTTATTATGAGTATTTAGAATTATAATCATTCTAATTTCGAAACTACGTGCATGTGTAATATAACCGACGGCATTGTGAGAACTGAATCGTTTTCGTGGATAGCATATCGTATGGATATCAATTATGTTTTATCGGTTTATAAAAAGATTGAATGATATATTTACATAACACCGGTAAGAAATTATAGAAAATGTCAAAAGGACATTGGATAAAAATACAACTTAATTTTAAATCACTTTATTAGAAAGTGCTGAAAATAAATCTTTTAATTGCTCATCTTTGGATCGAAGCAAAGTCTGTATAATTCTTGAACAAATTGTTTGTTCGTTTCATTCAAACTGAATTAACAAATAAACTTAATAAATATCAATTAGTGACGTACCATTGAATCATTGAGTCAGAAAAAAGTATTTAAAAAAAAAAAGTATTTCAGAAAAGTGACGTCAGATCTCAGCGAATTAATCATTTAAACAGGAGAAACGAATAATTCTAAAAATACCGCTTTTGCTGGTCAACTGAACTCATGTAAACTTGAATTTCAGATTACTTGCAATCGAGGTACAAAACATAGATGGCGCTAGAAAGCCGTTGGACTTCCACGACATAGTAGAGACAGTGCTAGAGGAGCAATTGGACCAGGTAAACGACAGTCAACCCAGTCCGGAAGTGATGCCCAACTCTATATTAGGCGTACGAACTGTGGGTCTCCCCCCTCCTCGCTTTCAGTCAGATAAAAAGCTTTTCCTGCAGACGTCGGATCTCGAGAACTTGAACGAAAAGCTCTACTACTTGAAATACAACAGTCCGAAGGTGTACGTGAACGTACGAGGTCACACAGGCAACTTTCGTAAGGAAACGATGGTCGGTCCAAAGCCCCAGTCGATGCAGCCAAAAACCACAGTGGAGTTCCGCGACACAACTGCCACGAACCTGCGAGATAAGAAAGCTTTTTCCAAAATTCCAAAGAAGTTTGATCCTGAAAGACACAGAAATACAGTGATTGACAAATCATTCACGACAGAGGGACCAGTCGTCACCTCGAGCGAACTCCCAAAGCAGATACCAGCGCCACCTAGCAAAGTGCCGATCCGGTTTCCTATAGTGCACACGACTCCGGTGCAGAGACAGCCAAAAAAAGTCGACTTTGTTTCGATTTACTCCACTGAAACGTGAAAATGACGGTACGACTGAACGAAGAATGTCGAGATTCATTCGATGGAACGAGTTTCTGGCTTTGCCGAAAGGTACTCGTGCTAAGTCGTCGACTTGCGCTCTAGACAGAATATCACGGGGACAGAGAATTACTTACTTAGTGACGACCGTTCAAATCGCAGTATTGTAACTTAATTATTAGAATGAATTTGAGTAATTGAAATTTGAATTATGGTATGAGGATGCGTTGCACAGTGAGTAATACTTTGATAAGCCTAGCTAATTTTATACAACTCGTAGAGTTGATGTTCGAGGATGAAATTCGATCGTTATTTTAGGTCGTTATGCTAGAATGTGCAAGGTTGCCATCCAAAGATTATTGTAAAATTACTTCACGGAATTGCAGATGCAATTATGCAGTAAATTCGAGCATTCCTCTTACGTCATTGTAAATCTCGATGTCTCACAATGGCAATATTTTATCTGTACTGCGAACTGATTTACTTAAATGCGCTGAAAATCGTTGCAGTTTAGCGACGTTTACTTCTTTACTGTTTGTAGATAAAAAAGGATTAAATTATTATTTAAATGAATTCGTATTTGCATTAAAAAAAGAATTCCATATACCTCTATAAAATGAAATATTGATATGTAATTTATAACAACAGCGAAGATTGTGAATGTTTGTGTGACGGAATAATAATTTTAAGAAGCCTTCTTTACGAAGCTCTATTCTTACAATAACGATATATAATATTTACACGTAATTCAACAGATTTATAGAAGGCGTTTGTAAATTGCAATAAAAATTAAATATAAACAAGCATCGTAACAACTGTAAAAAACGGCCTTTTTAATCATATTTGTTTCTCAATATTCGTTGATTATACAACAATTCGAATTACTATTAGAAAACAAAAATGATGAAAATGTCTTTTGTTTGATCACAAAATTTGTTTCAATGAGATGTCTCATTATTTCATTTGCAGAGTGAAATATGACGTGAAATATTGTTGCTAAATAATCGCACCAATTGAAAGTAATTGATACGGTGCATTTTTATTAGATAATGACGTTTGGCTACAGAAGAAGAAAATGAGAAAAATAAAAAGGTTGCAGCTTATGGAGTTACAGTGACTTATTTTTTAATGAGAAAAATTTGTCAAATGTAAAACATGGTTTGTAATTTATGCAAATAATTTACACGACGAAATTCTCGCGAAAGCGTGAGAAAAACACAAATAAGTATATGTAATTAGTTTCGAGTCAGTATTAATGAATTGTTGATGTTTTATTTTCTTACAGAGTTTGTAATCATTACTCTAAGTCTGCAACCTAGATTCATCTTAATGTTCGTTTGATTTTAAGCCTGGTAAACTGTGCGAATAATATCCGAGGCGTTTTCTCGTGCATTTCAAGAATGTACTTAACTTCTTTCATCGATAGAGTCAAAGATTTAATATTATTTAACTGTGATTCCTGATAGACAATATTACACGGGAAAGTGAGGTCGTCAGCACTTTTTAAATATACCAATCGTATTCCTTATAATCCCAAATTAAAAATTTTACATACTCCAAAACAGTAATTTATATCTATTCATAGGAAATTTTAATATATAAATGTGTACTTCGTGTGCTGAAAGATATGTAATAGTGTTTTATAAATGAATATATTTTTAAAAAAGACACTTCCCTGCTCACTTCTTTCTACAAATCAGCAACAAGATTTCTTTTCAAAAAATATATCTTCAACAATAACGCAAACAGTGTTGGTTCAAATTCTTACCTGTTCTGCTTTCAGAGTAAGTTCGATAAATATCTGCTGCAATTTTTCATTAACAAAATTTATGCAAAACTGCTCGAAACCATTTTGCTCGAAAATCTCGAATCCATAAATGTCCAAGATTCCTACTTGATAGCCCTCTTGAGTGGTTTCCATAGCGCTGTTAACTCTCTAAAAATAATAATGCTTTTAGCGATAGCAAACACAAATTCCAGATAAAATGTGGTATGCGCAGTTGGACATGTGCGAACATTCATTTGATTTATGAGCAAAGCAGCTTTTCATTCATGTGCTTTCATCGATTAAGAATAATCACTCACTTTCACTAAATAGTCGAAGAGTCTTGCATAAATATCTTTAGCAAGTGCATCTCGTGTATACAGAGCCTGCTCAACATTCAGCGTGACGTCGACACTCTCTGATTGACTTCCCCACTTCGACTCGAATTCTCGTGATATCAATTTATGTGACAATTGTTCAGGAGAAATACCCAACAGGAATGCAGGAAAATCCAGAACTAAAAATAAAAGATCATATTAGCGTATTGTGATAATGAAAATAACATTTCTTTATTATTCATTTTTTCACCAAATTATCAGTGCTACATTTGGATAGTGTACGTATTTTCGTATTTTGGTTTAATTTTGAGATATTTTTTTAATGAAATCATAATACTTATAACATAGTTAATATTACACAAATAGTTTATTATTTTACTATGTTTATTTTGAAAAAACTCAAAATGTTTACAGAATTGTATTTAAATTCATATTCAAATAGTGCTTTACATTCTTAATTAATCTCCAAAAATACATATCAAATTATACAATTTGTATATTTATTCTTTCAACAACATCTGTGAAGGTGATATTTATTCATTTTGTTGGTTTGCAAATTGTGAAGAATTCATTTCATTAATTTGAGCTCAGCATTGAGAATTTACATAATTTAAGCTATTGCAAACGGTTATCCGTGTAATAGATATTTTCAAATTATTTAAAAATTGTTAATCATTTTAATACCAAAATAGCCAATGATTTTACATTTGCATAATTCCATGTATAAATTTCCCAAATTCAAAACCTTATAAAATAATATGAACAATTTAATAAAAACTCATCATAAACAATTTGCACATAACATTTTGAAACTATAAGAATAATATTAACAATTATTTATTATTATTACTGTAATTATTATTAATTAGTAAATTTTCCAGTAAAAAATTAAATAAATGTTTATAATATTATTACATTAATAATGTTCAAAATTTACTTACAAAAATACGATATGAAATTTGATAAATAATACAAAAAACAAGTACAGAAAAAATAAATATTTTATGAAATATAGAATATAATATTTATTATTCGATTTTCACAATACTTTCCAAAAATTGAAAATAAAATGTTATATTTCGTGTCGTTTTTTTTCTGATGAAAGCTTTTTTTGATAATGTTAACTTTAACTGATATTTCTAAAAAAATTTTAACAGATAACTGTTCGAACATATAACATGTAACGTCATCTTTCGTAGGCTCAATCCATGACTCACAGTCTTTATCCGCCACTCGTGAATAATTTCCATCTTCAGTGAACTCGATATTTCCTATATGAAGGACTCCGGCCACAATTCTCAGGATGTCTGTTGTCTCGTTGTCCTTGATTCCCATAACATTTAAAGCTAAAAAATAAAAGTACGTTATTAATGTCATCGCTCTTGGACTATTTAATTTTCCTTCTTAGCGTCGTACTACCTTTTAATGTTTCTTGAAAATCCCGAGCATCATTTATGCCGTCGACTTTTTGGCTTTCTCCATGATTCAAATAGTTGTAATACTTCAAATCAGTTAAACCGAATTCCGCTGCAAAAATGATGATTCAAAATTATAATTATTTTTAAAACTATGTGGAAAATATTGAAACTTTATCAAAATCTAAAAACTATAAAATATCTATTTTATAATTCTACAAATTGAATGACTTCTCTTGATAAATTTATAGTATTATGAATATTTGTGCAAATCAGAATAGATTTTGGAATATATTAATTAGAATAAATTGTCATAATTTACATTTCATTTGTTGGCTAGCACCAGTAGCAAGCTGATAAAAAATGTGAAAACTACGTTCCCCAGGATTATGGCAGACAACTCTTGATTTTTCAAGCAGAAAATTAGAAATTTTTCCGCCGCTTGGTTGGCCGCCTATTCCAAATTGCATTTCCACATATTTTCCCTGAAATAAATATATTTTATTAATGCAAAAACGTATTTATAGCCATCATAAAATACAAAAACATCTTACTCCAAAACGTCAAACAAATTTAATAACCGTAGCAAAAATTCGAAAATAAAAAAAATAAAAGGAAATATGTATTTCATAACGAGTTAAATGAATTTGATTTTTTTTTTGTTAAAGCTTCATTGTACATGATATACTTACAAATCTGCTGCTGTTATTATTATTGACTGTTTTTGCATTTCCAAAAGATTCTAAAAGAGGATTGGATTCCAAGATAATGTCTTTGACTTTTTGTACTTTGTTTCCACCACCACTAACTCTTGAAATGTATGACATTATATATTTCGCTGCAACTGTTTTTCCTGCTCCAGATTCTCCGCTAGAATTAAATTGAATTATCATTCTTTCATGTAATCATAAAAACGGAGTTGAAATATAAAACAAAAAATGTTAATAAAATATCTTCACAATGTTCATTTTTATTAAGAATTATGGTTATTTCATTAAAAATCCAATTAAAAAGCTTTTCAATTAATGGAATATCATTTAAACGATATTTCAATATAAATATGACTATACTAAAAACTCCCAAGTTCACACTTTTATGCATATTAAAACATTTCATTTATTATTCTTGTTATTTACAGTTAACCAAAACTTTATATGGACAAGAATTGTGTTTCATGCACTGTCATTAAGGAGTAGATTATTGGGCAAAACGAAGATAATATATACTTGTCACTTTATTAAAATTTGATCGTTGCAAAAGCAATATACCTTATTATGACACACTGACTCTCGCCATCAATTAACATATTTCTATACATTTCATCTGTGAGGCCATAAATGTGCGGCGGATTCTCGTAGGGTGCCTGAAAAAAAATTTCAGTTATTTATAATGGTTTATTTTACACAAAGCATAGCGGATTCAATTTTGAATATAGCAGTGAAATTTAGGAGTTTTATTTTTTACCCCATATACTTACAGCTCCTTGATATATTTCAATTTCCTTTTCCCCATAGTATGGCATTTGTTTAAATGGGTTGACTGATACCAAAACAGGTCCAATGCAGGTCTAATTTTGTATTGTTAAGGAAAAATATACGAATGTGAATATTGTTACTGAATGCGGTGTTTTGAAAATAAGAATGTTTTCATTTTTGTATCAATCTTCGTCATAATGAATATTGTTTATATAGTTTGTCACTCATAGAAAGTATAATTATTTAATGGATAATTACATATATCGTTTAGTTTATACTTTTGAGATAATCACAAAGCGATAATAATGAATATCATCTATTTAGAGATAGATAAAGTAAAATACAATTTAGCTTTTATTGACATAGATTATCAAGTAATAATGGAATATAAACATTTTGATAAAATAAAATAAATATTCACAAACAGCGTGGAAAATAATTGATTATTAAAGAAAAAAGACAAGGAAAAAAATGAAACAGATTTCATTTTATATTAGTTATGTTTTGATTTTGTAAATGATTTAACTGTAAATATAATAAATAAATAATGAATAGTAATGACTTTTTGAATTAAATTAATTAAATTATTTGATTTTGTTTTAATGTATTATGTACATTACTGAATGTTCTTTACAATATTAAGTCCAATATTTTTAAAATTGTTTTTTACTTGAATTGATTAAAATATAATTGATAACACACAAAGTTTGTTTCATCTGTGAAATGCCGATACACAAATGAAAATGATTGAAAACATTTGAAGACATTTTAATCCAAAGTATATATTACATTTCAAACAAAAATACCTATATCAGTATTTTCGTCAACTTCATTTTCTCGATAAAAAATTGATGAATATATCAATTATAATAAAAAATGCCAAAATGAACTAAACCATGGATTAAAACTAGAACATAGAACAAATGCATTACAGATGTTAATAGAATATTCATTATTAAAGAGTTTGTCAGTAACAAACGAAAGTATAAAATATCATCGTTTTCATTAAATTGTTAAACAAATTTACAATTTCCCTTCAACTGAAATCTATCGTGAAAAATGAACTTTTTACTTTTCAATGTTTCATCATTTTATTCAGAAATCATCACATCATGCTTATGTACAATTCTTTCAATTCGATTAAACAGTTTTCAATTATAATATTTTGCATATTATCAAATGATATTGCTCTACTTTAAATTAAAAACTATGAAAATTCCAGAAAATGATTTAAGTAAAACACCTCCTTGGTTAATGTTTTATTATTTCAATTGAATCATTTTCATATAATTAGTACCAAATTTGAGAAAAATGCTAAAATGATTGAATTTGAGCTTTTTCAACAAATCTGAATCTTTTATAAATTGGAGTATTTTATAAGATATTTTGTAATAAAGTATGTTTTAATACTATATGGAATGTACAAAAATTGTGTTTTAAAGGATACGTAAATATAATCATCCATGAATCGTTTTTTGAGATTCTCGACGATAGCATCTTCCCCAATTCTGGGTAATAGAACCATGTCATCCACTCCTGAAACTTTGACATTTTGACTCTGCCAGTGGTACACCTGAAAACCAAAGTTTGCATTAATTCATTTGTTGAATAAATCTTTATTATTTCCAAACTACATTAACAGTATTCAGAGAATGTGTTGGTTTAAAAATATTCTTTCATTATACGTTAATAAAAATACATCTTTAAATTCAATTTCTATTAACAATCAAGAATAGACCGTTCATTCTACATATTAAAAAATTGAATATAATAGCCGGTCTCTATTGTCATAAACTTGACCGTGCATTAGAATCAATATACAGCTATAATCATAGTACGTGTTCATTATATATGAATGCACAATTTAATTATAATTTCGCTTCAATGATGTTTCGTCACGCAAATATCACCTAATCAGATTATCGTCCATAATACATGCAAAAGATATTGAAAACAAGTTGATTATGAAGTGTCGAGAGATAAGTTCCAGTTCAACGAAACGTGAAAACACATAAAATTACGCACAAAAAGTATGGCTGGCCAAGAAAACGTAATAACTCAATTCTAACATCTTAATAAATTAAACATGTTGTAAGCCGAATTGTTCAACAAGAGACTAGTAATCTTTGTTCTGCCGCCAGGAATCAACTGTAATTTTCACGAGGTTTGAATTGCTGGTAAATCGGTTGGGAAACTACATGGAACAGCGACTTTTTCGCCTACGTAATATTTCGTCACATCCAACAGATCTTGTTTTTTCAATAGTAAAAGTCTCGCTCACAAGTTCACCTACGCTTAACACTAGAAGGTTTAAACCGCGGCATTGTCACGGATATTTATATTCTACCTGAAGAATCTTAAGGAGAAATTTTGTTATTTTCGAATTTCTTGATATCTTTTCTTTCCAAGATATTTCATCTAATCTTTTGAAACAAAATCTTTAACAGAATAAAAAAGAATCAAAATTCAAAATATTTGATTTAATATTCAATAAATCTAGTTTCAGATTTGAGACGCAAAAGATTTGATTCAATATTCAATAGATCTGATTTAAGATTTAAAAGATAGGAATTTAAAATTCAAAATATCTGACTCAAGAATCCTAAGATCAGATTCGAGATTCAAAAGACTTGCTTCAATATTCAAAATAAATCCGATTTAAGATTCGAGACTCAAAAGATTTGATTCAATATTCAATAGATCTGATTGAACATTCAAAAGATCATGATTCAAAATAAGATCTGATTCAAGTCTAAAAAACAGATTCAAGATTCAATTCCTTGCTTCAATATTCAATAAATCCGATTTAAGATTCGAGACGCAAAAGATTTGATTCAATAATCATTAGATCAAATTCAAGATTTAAAACATCCAATTAACAAACCTCTAAATTTGATCCACTATTCTCTGGATCTGATTCATAAAACATCTGACTCAAGATCAAAAACCTAATCTGAGAATTAGACTCTCACGAATTTCATGCAAATTATATCATTATTATAAACCGTTTGTAGATGCAACATTTGCAAATTGTTCTTGTTAAATACTAGGAAGTAGAAGCATTTCGTTTTCCTCATCCGGTGACGAATTGTAGCGCGAGTTACGCAACACCTCATTTGTGCATTATATTCGTCTGCGGGCTCGGGACGATCAAAAAGCCGAGCACTCGCAGGTCGAGAATAGAAGTGGAACAACATTCACGGCGCGAGTGTTGGTTCGTGAAACTAATCAAGGGGTCTATGACATTGCTGCGATTGTATTCCCATATACTTCCTCTTTCCATTATCACGTTCGTGCAGAGCACACCATTCAAATTCATATAAGCGGTCGATTTATTTCTATTAAAACAAAGCATCTGCCGCGTACCATCAATGCGTTCAGACAAAAGAATTTCAACGCCTTTTTTATTATTATTATATTTTCCATAATTATACACCAATTGCAGAAACGAAAGCAATTCCAAACTGTCTCCTCGAATTGTCGTAGGATTTCACCGCAATTAGCTCGAAGACAAAGTGTAAATGGTCAAGGGCGTGATTCCGATTACGATGTCACGGTGTGGTCTCCCTATTTAGGTACCCCCCCTCCCCTTCTCTTTCTCCTTCAGGCCCTCCGCGACTAAGCCTGGAAATAGATTTGACGTCGAAAATTCTGCATCATCTCGCTAATTGCAGACTGTCGCAGACTGTCACACTTCCTTGCGTCTTCGCTAACGGGGGACGACGAAGCAAGTAGAAGCAACAAAAAATGAAGCAAGGGGAAAAGTAATGAATAATGAATCGCACTCCTTTCTCTCTCGTTTTCCCGCCGGCGTGAGGAGCTCAAAACACGATTTCACGCGGCTCGACGAAAAAACTAAACCGACATTTTTCGTTCATTCTCATCCTCAGTTTGGAAACTATTTTCCTTCGGGGAAAAGTTTGTCCGTTTTATGCTCCCAATGAAACACTTAGAAACGGATTATACACGTTTCTGGACAACTTTTTTTGCGACGAATAATAATCAAAGTTTATGACTTCCTGATGTAAGCGAAGACATAAAGTAGGAGTTATTATGAGCATTAGAATAACCGAGTTCATTTTTTCCTGGTGGAAAGTTGAATCAAATAAATATTGCGTTTGCCATCGAACTCAGCGTTCATTATGTCGTACTTCCAGCTTATTATCGATTTCGGCGATTATCGATTAAACACGTTTCCCGGAGACTTGGGCGCAATAAAAATCGGCGACTGAATTTGGCGCAATTACGTTCCCCGCGATTGCAAAATGTAGTTGTGTAAAACAATTTTTATGCTGCAAAGTCTAACATGCGGGCTGGCAATGCGATTAAATTATTAAATGTACGTTAAAAGTATGTACCAGTTTAGGAGGGAAAAACTTTATTTTCTCGCGTTTACAGCGCACGTTATGAAATAGCGCGAGCTATTAAAGTGTACTTTGAGATTCATGGCAAAGTTGGGGCAGATGAAAAGCTCGGCTGAAGCGCAGGCGGAAAGAAACTTGTTTCACATGCTTCGCAAGAAACGCGTGTTGCATTAATCGTCGAATTTGCAGAAATGCAGTTGGAACAAATTGCAGACTCAAACGAAACGTCAATCGTAATTTCAATGGCTCTTTATTCGCAAATAAGTGGTACATTTTGATTCATTTCCAGTTTTTATTTTCATCAATGTTCCAGAACCAGTTCGACAAATTTCCAACCACAACATATCTTACAAATCTACAGATTAGCCATAACGTTTTTAATATCATTATAGTGAAATGAACTATGTCATAGAAAAAAACTCGCTGCAACATATGAGGTCAAAATGATTACAAGTTTACAATATCATTTTTACCGATCCACCGATACGTCAGAACTGCTACAAGTTATAGTCATTTTTATTACAAGTTTCATCATTTATATAACACTTTTTCCCCGCCTGCAACTCATTTCTTGCGTATAAACATTTGCAAAGATATCCACAGGAGAGAAAGTGTAATATATGATCTCGCTATTACACTAAAATATTGTTAGTTAATAGTTGTAGTTTATCTGCTTTTCACGCGCTCAGTTTTGCGAGAATGAAAAAGCAGTTTTTCCACCATTTGTACCATCGGCATTTGAACAATTACTGCAATTTCACTGCAACATTAATTATTCATTAAATCACAAAACGTCGTTTCTTGCTTTGAAATATAATAATTAGAACTCAAAATAACGGCGGATCGAGCGAATTTTGCTCTGTAATTTTCACCTGGGGAAGGAGAAAATGTTGTCTCCGACAATATCAAGGTGTTATGTCGCTGGAAAAATAGTAACAAACTAGTTATGATACGGCTGTTATGAAAAATGGCGGATGATTCATCAGGAGAACGTAGTTAATCAAACTGATTCATGAAGAAGTAATAATGAAAAGGAATCCACGAGTCAGACGGCAGAAAAAGTCTGAGAGTTGCGAGTATCGAGATTTCTCGACTGCGTCGCGTCACTCTTAAGCAAATAAATATTTTCACGGAAATTGAAGCTGCGCGAAAAAAAGAGAGACAAACTGATTTAACGGAACAAAGTCGGGCGTTAAATATAATTTGGATATAAAAAGGTACTTCCGATGCGACATCATTTCCGGTGGAAGAGCAGAGTTAAAGGATTATTTTAGGACGTCTGGAGACGAATCACGAAACATCTATTATGACGAATAGAGAGGAAGGTTCGGCTTCGCGCACGACCGACAAGCTAATACGCCGAACGTTCTTTTCTTCCTACAGCAATAAATTGTGCCTTGAATTCAATGTAGCTATCTAATACGGAGCGTTTCTTTCAATAATGAGTCTTTGTCTAGTTTTCAATTATGGATGCAAACTGATTATCATTTTTGACTACACTGCATTCTTCAACGTATTGCTTCTTTTTATCCCTATTTGTACGCCGTGCTATAAATTAGTTCTTTTATTAATGCGGCAAATTTGTTTTTGTTTTTTTTTTTTTTTCTTAACGATAATACTTTTTGAATAATGTGAAATTGAAATAATTTGAAAATACTTTTATGAAATAAAAATGAAGAAAAGAACGTTTGTAAATTATAACTAGTGTGGCGCTGTAATGAGTTGCTTGAATTATTTTTCATTTTTATGTGAAGGGACGTAATGAATAATAAATGAAATAATGGAATGGATGAATTGATAATTGACAATAACTTAATTGTCAATGCCATTACAGAAACTATTTTTATAACGCGAGACATTTTTGTCAAGTCATTTTTACTATCTTTTAATTGACATTTCGAATATTCATTCTTCTGTAAACATTCTTCCTCTATTTTGGTGTTTATTTCTTAAAATAAAATTGCATTATTGTTTAGAATGTGCTTTATTAAGTTCCTTTAGGTAAAGTAATTTTGATTATTTTGCAAAAAGAAGAAAACGCGTTATTAAATTGAGCAGAAACAGTTACTTTTCAAATCCAATAATTGTAATAACTTTTGAAATACATTTTTTTTAATTGATCTTTTACAATATTATAAATTGCTTTTTTAATACAGAAGAAAAAATAATTCCAAATTCCGAAGAAAAGATATAAATATATAAATATAA